>APFE031125702.1:170324-356414 GCA_000404065.3 Pinus taeda | reverse complement strand
TTATGTATATTTTAAAAAAATTTAGAACATTTTTAAGGGTTTAATTTATTATATATGAGCAATAATTTGTTGGAATCACAAATTTTAATCGGTAAACTCTTCATAATCAAATATCATAAGGTTTTTTCAGCGTCCTAAATCTACTTTTCGAAAAAATGAAAACAATCATTTTTTATTTTATCTTGGTTTATGTCTTTATAGTTTTTCCCAAACGCCAAGTCACACTCGGATGTGGAATTAAAGTCCACATCCAAGGAATACCCACTTTAGATACTTCTAAATAGACCTACATTGAAAAAAATACCCCAAAAAAAATATGACTTTAATTTTACATTCAATCAACACTCAACACTTCGCAAATACTAGGAATTTTTTTTCCTGATTTCCCTCAAAAATATTTACCACATAATCATCTTGAATCCTGTTGGTTTTAATTTTTTTTATTTTTTTCCTAAGCTTGGCATGACGACATCTTCAATATGTCTAATATATCCCCGAACAGACCAGGAATTGAACTGATAACTTGGCATAAAAAAGTGTCTTAACAAAACACCCTAAAAATATCTTCACAAAGTTTATTATCACCATATATCCAAAACTCCGTGAATGATTTTTTTAATTTTGAAATCTATTTTTAATTTCCATTCTCATCTAAATCTTATTCTACTTGTACCGACTTAATTTAACATTATTTTCTCGCACTTGACATTGACATAACTATTGTAGTGCCTTATGTGACGATATAACCATTCTTTTTGTTTAATGTTGAAAATTAATCAGAAAAGTGGGCATCATTGGAGAGTTTTTGAATTTATTCTATTCATACCGACTTAATTTAACATTATTTTATCGGACTTGACATAACTATTGTAGTGCCTCATGTGACGATATAACCATTGATTTTTGTTTAATGTCGAAAATTAATCAGAAAAGTGACCATCATTGGAGAGTTTTTGAATTTCGTACTTGGACAAGCCGCTATTAATAACTTTTGGTTTCTGTAACTTAAATTACTGTAAATTAATTTTAAATATCAAATTTTAATAATGAGATTTTTTCGATATTACTTGCATCTTCCCACTCTAAAAACGTATAAATATCACACTAAATGTAAGCGTGGTTAAGTGACTACGACTCTAAACCCTGACCATAGCACGGCAATTGGGATTCTACGGCCGTCAATTCAAGAGCCATTGATAAGCCCTTTCAGCGGAGCGTAGTCTAAAAGCTTTTAACCCCAATTTAGCGACGAAAATGAAGTGAGTTCCAATAGAATTGTCTGTTCATTGTAGATATGGTTTCAGGAAATTCGTATTCTTCTGGAAGTCCTACAAAATCCGCTTAGTCGCCCAAAAATCACAACCTGCAGCAGCCCTGTGCTCAATAACATGATTCCACTTGGAGCGATATCTATTCTGTTACTGTAGTTTAACCTCTCTTTTTTTTTAAGTTTACATCTATACGTGGACATCTGGGATACTGTTTTAATCTCTTTTTTTTTTTTTTTTTAGATTTATACGTAGACATCTGGGATACTGTTTTAATGCAATTTTTCATTTTAATATTAAATTGATTCCATTCTTAAAAAGTTTCTAAATTCTGGGAAACTCTCTAAATTCTTCAAACTTTAAGTTCTTCATAAACTACACACCCATAACTTATTATTTCAAAATTAACTTGAAAAATCAAAATTTATTTTTAATATATAAAACAATTAAACTACGTTTATTACACTACTCCAGTCGCCCGAGACTGCTCCATTGTCTTTAACTATTCCACTACTCCATACTGCAGCTATTCAGTCGCCTTTACTGGACTCAATTAACATATACGGTGTTCGTCATTAATTGATAGGAAACTGTTTCAGTTTTTAATTTGAAAATAAGCTAATTTAATTAAGTTATAAATTTTTAATTTAGAATAAAAATTATTAAAATAATTATTATGTCAATTTTTTGTCTTTTGGTATAACATATAAAAGATAGGAAATGATGCTTATAGGTATATATTAACTATTTTACTTTATTGTTATGTTATTTGATAGGGAATATCAATCACTTTATTGTTGTGCTATTTCAAAGCAAATGTGTTTGACCTGATTAACATATAGGGTATTTGTAATTAGTTGATAGGAAATTGTTTCATGTTTTAATTTGGAAAAATAAGTTTAATTTAGCTACAGCAATAAATTTTTGATTTGGAATAAAAATCATTAAAATAATTATTATAGCAATATTCATAAAGTGGTTGATATATATTTATCTATGTCAATTTTTTGTCTTTTTGGTATAACATATGAAAGGTAGAAAATGATGCATATAGGTATATATCAACAACTTTATTGCTGTTATTTGACAGGGAATATCAATCACTTTATTATTGTGCTATTTGAAAGCAAATGTGTTTGAGCTCATTAGTGGCCCATAATTGATTATGGTTAAATATGAGCAATATATGGCAGATCACAATTAACCATAACTAATAAGTGATGGGCATAATAATTATAATTACACAGAAGATATTCATTTCAAGTTTTGTTTCATGAACCTTAAACCACTTAACTTAAGCTAGCACACTAGGATTTGTCCCTCCAATTTTATGCCTAAGTTGCATTTCTCATTAGGTATTACTTTGAGATCTAGCATTGTAATTAAAGTGTTATGAGTTTACATTAAATATCATAAAAAAAACATGAAAAAGGAGATGAAAGTTGCCCCAAATTTTCAGCTTATAAAGTTTTCCTTAATTAAATACACAAAAATTACATCAATAAATATAAAATAACAAAATAGAACAACATTAAATATGTCTTAAACATAAATTTTTCAAAAGTCTTGGAAAAATGTTCTAATGATATTTTCAACTTTCAAATATTTAAACATTTTAATCTTTACTCAATATGAAATTATAATTGAGAATATAATTATGTAAGAAAATTTGTTTTTGTGATAAAAGATTCTAAAATAAATTTAGATATCTTTCTTACCAAAATGAAAATTTCATAGAGTTCGAATAATTAATTTATTTGTAACTTAATTAAAATGATGTTCGAAAGCATTTTTATTTTTTTTATTAGTTATGTGAGTCTGAAGAGTACTCTCAAATTAATCTGTGGCTTGAGTAATCTTGTCCCAAAAACAACTTAACCCTTCACAATCACCCCGAAATAGCATCCATCCTTAACCACACAAAACCTTACCATAATTACATCTTTCCCCACAAAAATTTCAAACCCATCACATTTACATGAAAAAAAATATCATAACAAAACACTCTTTCAATTTTTCTTTTCCAATCACTCGCTAAACTCCAAAATAATGTTAGTAAATGGATAAAAAAATAAGCCAAGAACAATTATTGTGTTGAGACAAAAATCACTTCTCTCATAAAAAGGTGGATGGTAAGAAAAAATAGGACGATCAATTCAATTGTAAAGTGCCAAAAAGGTTGGAATTTCAAAAAAGACCAGCCCATCAAATTTGACATTTTTCAGAGTTTCCAACTTGTTTTCATAATTTCAAGGCAGATTTTTTATGGTTTTGTAATTTTTTAACCTGTATTTGAAGGGAAATCACCCTATGACGGGAAATTTTCCCTTCAAATTCCAACCCTAAGTGCCACTCGTGATTCATATAATACAAATGATATTGCGCAATTGAAAGAATGGTCATGATGGAAAATTATTCATCCAATCAAATCACTTGTCTGTTAAAAAGGTGGATGGTGAGCAGAAACAATGCAGGAGCATCTAGAACTAGCCAACAATGTGATGGTGTGGTCACATGTTGTGGCTAATGAAAGTTTGGAGGAAGAATTGGTTATTTAAATTGTATTAATTTCAAATTATGTAAGTGGTTAATTTGTTGCGTAATTCTGAATGAAATTGGGAATAATATGGAAAGTGATCCTCCTTGCGTGGAGATCAAGCCAATTAGCTATATTGATTAGTTAGAGTAGATTTGATTTCTTAAAATATAGTGAATTCCTTCATTTGTGGAAGGAAACTATTAGACGAAACATATATGTAATTTCCTTTCTTTTCTGGAAGAAAGAGTCAAGAGGGAACAAAGAGAGAGGATTGATGAGGGAATTATAGGACTACGGGCAGATTAGGAACAAAGGCCACTAATTGAAGAATCAATCTAGAGAGGAAAGATTCAGGAGAATAGTGTGTGGATTGTAATTGAAACAAAGGTTTTTCAATTTGTGTAATCCGCCAAGACGAGACTCTGTAATTGTTTTATATTGAATGAATGAGATTGCTATGCTTATGATTGATTATCGGGTCTATGGAAGCCCTTGTATGCTTTCAAATTCATTGCATTCAAGCTGGGTGATTATCCCTTAGTTTTGTTGTGTTTAAACACCTAAACGTCTGTTTGATAGAAGTTGTGGGATTTCTTTTAAATATCATTGTTTGATACCAGTCGGTGAAGTATTTTTACGTAGTTTTGGTTCCGCAAGCGAAATTCCAATTTACACTAAGAATCGTCGCAAAACACAGAACCAGATTTGAAATTTTATAAAGGATGGCTTATATTTAGATCAGGTCCATAAGACTGATCGGATTGGCGCTTTAGAGTGGCTAGAGCCTGGCTTGTAGGATTGCGACCACGCAATATGTGATTAAATTGTAGTCGTGAGATCATGATCAACCATGGCTATTGGATCGCGGAAGTGATTTTGTAACACTGTGTGGTATTTCGGGTGGCAGAAGGACTGTAAGCGGTATTGAGTGGTGGTCACCCGATCCCATTCAACCTTCGACACGTAGCAGTGAGGGTGCATAGGGAAACCACTTTATCAAGCGATTAACCCGTGTATAAATTGTCTGCCCAAAATACGATATGGGTCATCAAATCTTCTACGCACAGATCGACGGTGGAGAATTGGCGACCGTTTAAATATTCAAATCAATGATGACCGTTATATTAATGAAGAATGAGATGGTGGAGATCAGTCGATCGGGAATCGGTGATCGGAGCACGCAATAGAAACGCAATATTCCAAAGGACGGATCCGTGGATATATATTAATGCGGATGTATAATATTTGAGTTCTGGATATAGGTGTGGAGTGGGGTTTTCCCGTGTATTTCTGTGTTTCTATGTATTTCAATATAAAGTATTGATCGGGGTTTTTTTAAGGCTAAAGACAATATAAACCTTTCCCGATAGTGTAATGGTTTTGATAGTTCAAGTGGTCCTGATTTTAAAGAAAAACCACCAAAATTACGCTTCGGATATATATATGTGGGCATGAAATTTAAAGGCTTATAAGGGTGAAATAGTCCCGATAAGGTGTGAGGGTGTAGCAGCCTTATGGTTTCATAATTTTTGGTATCAGAGCAGGAAAATGGAAGAAACTTTCCTGCGAGAAGGATGCGTTGCTTATGAAGATTTATGATACAAAAGGTATGAAAGTTACAGCAGTTGAATGAATGGCAATGTTGGGCACAGGACTATAGCAGTACGACTATAGGAAGAAGTTTTGGGAAGTTCTTAGAGATTGTAGTAGAACCTCATTCCAGCTGAGGCCTAGAATAAATAGGAACAGAGGAGTCCTTAATAGAAGTGAGTGTAGTAACTAGAGAGAGAGCAAGATTGCTCATTGCAAGTTCTAAAGGAAGAGGACGTGGAGACCAGGTAGAGGAGAAGCTTGGTGAGAAGATCAACTTAGAAGGAAGTTGATTGGTTGCAAGTGTAAATGCTCACATAGAAGAGAATATGGCTATGGAAAGTCATATGGAAGGTGCAGAAGAAGGCTACAAGAAGGAGGAGAAAGGTGCTCAAACAATCCATAGGAAACAAATGAGTCAAGCAGAGATTGACAAGGAAATTGTTGAAATAAGAAAAGAACTCAATGTGTTAGTAACGCTATTAGAGGAGAACCAAAGATAACGTTGGGTCTTGAAGAGGAGGCCAGTGAAGTGGCCGAAGTTGCAGAGAAGGCTGCAACAAGAACAGGTAAAGTGGTTGATGGAAAACCTAAGAGAATTAGAAGCAGAAATGGAAGTTTCCATTTGTAGACCAGAACAGGGTGAAATGTTGGGTGAAGAGAATAATGAGAGATCAGCTGAAGATCTCATGGACTATTGGCATAGTTCAGAACAATTCAAAGATATGATGACAATGGAAACAGATGAGGCAATGAAGCCTTGTGATTTTAATTCTCATAGTTTGTGTATGTTTGCAGGATATGCAGAGGATGATGGATAGTTTGTTGAAACTATCACAAACAGGAATGAAGCTCTTGAGGTGAAGTATGATAGAGAATTCCTTTTAGAGGAAGAAGGTGTTGATTTATTACAGTAGAAAGAGTTCATAGATGAAATTCTATTTGGTGTAAGACAATCACATGAAGTTGATATGGACTAGAAGTCTAATGAAAATGCCATAGTGGTACTACAAAAAGGTAAACAAGTGAATTTGTTTAATGAAATTGATGAAAGAACTTTGCAATATGATAGTGTAGAAAGCAGGATAACTCAGGAGGATTGCCAGGAAAAGAATGAAGTTGATAATGGAAGTTGTGCTGAACTGTTGGAGAGATTTCACATGGAAATAGAATTCTTGGAAAGATTTCTCAAGGAACCTGAAGGAGAAATGAAGCTTTTAGAACCTCATAAAGAAAAGGATACGGTTACCATGCATGATAAGGATGAAATGTCTCTAACATTTACAGAGTTAAGTAAATATTTAGACTCTTCAATTAATGATGTGACTATAGGTACGAAGGACAACATTAATAAATATGATGTTGAAATCAGAGAAATTGATCAGAGATTATTTGAAGGTGAGATGAAAGGTCAAGAACAACAAGGAAGTTATGTCCTTAGAGACATGAAGGAGACAAAAGTATTAATTCAGCAGGATAAAGATGGAAGAAACTAGCAATTAAAAAGAAATGATCAGCAACATGAGAATGAATTTGAGGAAGGCATTAGATTTCAGAAGTATAGCAGCTAGCAGCAGAATGAAGAACATGAGATTAGTCTAATAGTACAAGGAATGACAAGTGAAGACCGAAGACACATATGGAGAATGAATAAAAGGGTCATGTGGAAGTTATTGCAATAGAGGTGGAATGGCACGGTGATAAACGAGTTTAGGGAACTTGAACAAATTCATATTGATTTGTTAAAGAAGGAGAGACTCAAAGGAATTAAGTCACAGCAGGAAGGATCTGCTGAAATCCAGAAGATCTATGATGGAATATTGGTTCTTGGGGCATTGAAAGAGGATGAAAGGTATTGTATTTTGAAAACTGAAAGTTGTTATATGTTTGCAGATCATATAAACTTGAGGGAAAACAAGCAGTTGTTGTAAACTGTTATATTAATAGGTGAAGAGATGACTACTCACAGTCATATGAGGAATAAGGAGAGAAGTTACAGTCAAGTGGAGGAAGATGTCCAGTTAGATGATATCCAAAGGATAAGTCAAAAGGAGGATGGCAAAGGAATTATTGAGCTCAAAGAGGTTTTTGGGAAGAAAGAGATCCATTCATATGAATATGGAACAGAGAGTTTTCTTAGGAAAACTGATGAAGTTAATACAAACCAAATGGAGAATCTTATGAAGACATTGGTGTCTCATAGTTTTGAAACTAATATTGTGTGTAAATGCAGGATACACTGAGATAAGGCGATTGTTTAGTATTGTCATAAGCGAAAGGAAAACCAAAGATATGATTTTTCAGAACTTAGAAGAAGGGAATTCGCATAATGTTGTGATGCAGAGGAAATAGGAGTTGTTAAAAATAACTGTAGAGAATTATGCAGATATTGGACAACTATTGAGGATTGAAGTCAAAGGAGAACAACTACTGAAGGTTGATATAGAGGAATTTGTAGATATTAAATAGTTATTGAAGATTATTGACCTTGAAGAAAGCCATAGTCAAGAAGGATTATATGGAAAAGAAGTTGTGAGAAGTGTTGGCATAATGAGGAAACAGGGTAAGGCATTTGTGTATAGTGAATTGATTGATTCCGGTGAAGATTTATATGCAGGAACAAGGAAATGTGAAGTGAATTTGAAACAAGGAATTGATTCTGAAGATTAGATCGAAGTTATTGATCTCAAATTTTATCACATGAACCTTAAAGCACATAGCAATTTTAGCTTGCCCAGTAAGATTGCCCCTTCAAATTTTTGTATCTATTGCGTTCCTCATTTGATATCACTTTGAAATCTAGCATTGCAATTATATAGTTGATGAGTTTACATTAGATATCATAAAAAAAAATATGGAAGTGCCAAAATTTTCCGAAATAAATTTCTTTAAATATGTACACAAAAATTAGGTAAGTAAAATAAAATAAGAAATATAATAATATTGGGAAAAAATTAATTTGAATATAAAATAGAAAATACATAATATGAAGATTATCTAAAAATGTAGAGAAAAAGTGATTTACTAAATAAAAAAAAAATAAGAAAATAATAAATTAAATTAAACATTTATCTTTAGTATAAAATGATAATAAATAATATATTTATCCAATAAAAAAACACTGAATGTTTAATATAAAATTTGATAAGGAATCTATTTATCTAAAAAAACATCTTTATTTATGTAATAAGGGATTTGAATGTACTTCTGAGTTGTGATTTGAATGTTAAAATCTCAAAAAATAATACCGGGTCTATTTCTCTAAAATTTAAACTTATAGAAAAGTATAATCTTAGCTATCTCCAAATAGATAAAATTAAAGTATAATCTTAGCTATCTCCAAATAGATAAAATTCAGGTATAATCTTAGTTATCTCCAAATAGATAAAATTCAAGACTCTAGAGTTGAGTATTCTTTCCGTCAAAATGAGAATATTATATTGACTTTCCCGAGTAATATTAGTAAATAGCTACAAAAGAATAAGCCCAGTATAGTTATTGCGTACAGACCAAAACATAATGATCTAAAATTATTGCGCAGAGACCAAAAAATAATGATCTAAAATTATTGCGTGGAGAGAAAAATAAATAAATTAATTAATTAGTTAATTCTAAAATGTGCATGGTGAGCATAAATTGGACGGTCAATTCAATTGTAGAGTGCCATTAATGGTTCACGTGATATAATTGATATTGGGCACGTCAATGAATGGTCGTTATGGAAAATTATTCATCCCTCGTGATTGGATGGACATAATTAAAATGTTGATTATGGAGTAATGTAAAAGTCACATAAGGATTAAAAGTTTTAAATGATTAAATTAATCAAATAAAATTTTGATAAACGTAATAAATATTGTTTCAGCGAAACTTAGATTATATTGAAATTTATTAAAATTAAAAATATTCATCAGGAAATCCCATCACTACTTCTTTGCGTGACCCTGAAAAAAAATTGTGTTTTTAGTGTTTTAAAGTAATTTGGGTATGAGGAGTGATACCATTTAAATGAGATTTTATATTAAGAATAAGTGTGATATGTAATATTATGGTTATTATTGTTTTTATGTAAAAGTAATTAGTTAATATATTAGTTTTTTGTCTATTTTTCAAAATAATATATATTGCAATTTTCTAGAATGTGAAGAATGTGAAAAGTTTTAGATATGGAACATTATATTAATAGAAAATAATTACAGAAATAAGTAGATAATTTAAATAATTAAAGTTATAAACCTCACAAAAAAAATTGTAAAATAAAAAATTGCTATATTAATTCGATTTAATCTCAAAATTTGAACCTACAAAACTAGAAAAAATAATTGTTTAGAAAATTACTTGAGATAAAATGAAGTATTAGATTTCAATAAGTTCAATCATTCAGATTTAAAAAAAATAAAAAAATCTCGAGCCTTTACAAATAAATGCAATGATTAAAAATTAAAATAATACAAATTTAAAACAAAATTTTACTTCATGAAATGTTAAAAGTAGAGATATCTTGAAATAGATATCTATATATTATATATATATATATGGAGGATTTTATATTTGACATAAAAAGTAATTAAATGGTACAATTACATTATTAAATTTTAATAAGTTAAATCATTAGCATTTTAGAAATAACATTAAACCATGTAAAATAATGTAATTATTTTAAATTGTTAATTCAAAAAAATCTAAATTTAAAATAAAACTTTACCTCACGGAAAATTTGAGTTTTGCCTATTACAAATCACCCAAGTGGAATATCACAAAAAAATATAAATTTAAAAAATGCAGTCATTTAAGATTAAAAATAATGTAAATTCAAAACAAAAATTTACGTTATAAATAGTTAAAAGTACAAATATCCCTAAAATAGTTCATACATTATATAAACTCATTGAAATAGATCATATATATGGGAGATATTGTATATTTTTACAAGGAAAAGATCGATTAAATGGTACAATTACACTATTTAATTTAAATAAGTTAACTATTACCATTTTGGCAATAAATAAACAACTAACTTTAAACTATTTGAAATAATATAATCATTTTAAAATTATTAATTCAAAAAAATGTAAATTTGAAATAAAACTTTACTTTATGGAATGGTTGAATTCCAGCTAATAAAAATATAAAAATCACTTAGGTAAATTATCACAATAAAAAAGTTAGCTTCTCCCCGAAAATAAAACTTTGCTAAAAGATAGGAATCACTCAAATAGAATCACAATAAAAAATTTGGCTCTTCACAATAAAAATGTTGCCTCTTCCTAGTTAATTTAGTCATTGTATTAGGGGTGTTGAAAATTTCCAGAGTCCATTTCAATGGTGTCTTAGACAAACTTAAAAATGTAATTTGTAGAAAAACAATTTTCAAAATTCAATTAAATGAATAATTAATAGATGCAATTTTACAGAAATATAATCATAGATAGAAATGTGGTATCAATGATATGCAATGGAAATTGCTATACAATCTGGTGTACTAATTTTTATGCATGTCTCTTTCCATTCTTTGCTAAGAAAGGATGATTAGAAATCCACCCATTCAAACATTGTACATCCAATGTTCCAATTTCCAATTTCTTCCATCCACTACCAGGATTGTTAACATTTCTCACAATGTATCAAATTTTAAATCATGAAATTTCTTTGTTGCAATTGTAGCGAAAGGTATCCATTAGCAAATTCTACTACAACAACAACAAGCTTGTTAATGTATTATATGAATAATCAGAAATAAAAATTCTCTAAAAAAAATCCAAAACTCAAACAATATGAGTGGAATTTGTAAAACATACTAAAAACAAGTTCCAACAAAGAACTCTCTCTTATATATCAATAAAATGCTTTTAAAACAAATAAATAAAAAGAAGTAAAAATTCTCTTAAAAAAATCCAAAACTCAAACACTATGAGTGGAATTTGTAGAACATACCAGAGACAAGTTCCAACAAAGAACTCTCTCCTATGTATGAACAAAATGCTTTTGAAACAAATAAATAAAAAGAAAAGAAATATGGAAACAACTGAGAAACAAAACATATATATATATGTTATATATGAAGAATTGTTTTTATAAATCGATAGTAAGGGTCTGTCTTAAGTCACATTTGGATTGAAAATGGTTTATCTGGATTGAAAATGATTTTATGGTGATTCTATTTTAATTTATTGTTTTTATAAATTCCTAATTGTTTTGCAAATGATTTATCTAGATTAAAAATTATTTTATGGTGATTCCAATTTAAATTTATTATTTTATAAATTGTGAATGTTTTAAAGAGGTCAAAAATTTAAAATTAAAATTTTATTATTAATAAATATTTATGAGAAAATCAGTTTAAATCGAAAAAAATAAATATCTTAATAAAAATTATGTGAAAATCAGTTTTGATTGAAAAAATGATATTTTTATTTATTAATCATATGAATATAAAATTGCCTAAATATCTTTATTTAGTAATTTATTTAATTATACTATTGTCTTATTAAAATATTATTGTAAAAATGTTAATTATTATTATTATGAGAGTGCGTACAGCTCAACATTATTATGAAAATGGTTAAATAGTAGAATAAAATTTATAAGCAAATTCGAACCATATTGAGTATAACCCAGATGATCTAGAGAACAAGAAAGATATTGTGTAACAAATCAATGTAACAACTATAACAATTATTCATTCTTGATTAAAGAAATACCCTGGCACTCCATAATGGAAAAAGCGTATTAAATTAATTACCACAAAATAAAGCATGTTAATGGCTACACATATGAAGGCGAAATTCTGATATAACGGGAATGGAACCGGGATAGTCCCTATTTTGTCAATGAACCAGTAAATTTAGATAACGTTGTTGGTATCATAGAGTAGCAACTTGCAAATAGAAAACAGCCCTTCAGTGTAAATCTCTTTAAACAGCTACCACGTAAATATTGGAGGTCGAGAGTAAATCATTCATAATTAGAAACTTATACAAAAGGCAAGGGTTTAAATATCTCCAACGACAATCCCAAATAGAGAATATGTGTAGCAAGAAGGAATTAAAAGAAAACATTACGATTCAAACAATATATCTGCGGAAATAGTTATTACCCTGTGAGTCTACAAACGGTGAAACTCTTAACACGGGAGAGTGAATTGTTGAAAACACATAAATACTGATAATATCATAGAAATTTCAATAAGCCGGAGGGTTTTGTCGACAATGTACATAAAAACTAGAGGCCATAGAAAAATTATAATTAAGAAATAGGTTTTAGGTTTTGATTATCTTTAAAGAGTGTGTTGGAAAGGCAGAGGGAACAAAGCATAGATTCACACAAAACACGAGTTTTTGCTCTTCTATGATCACACAAAACATAATGATTACAATGAACCTAGTGAAAGGTATTTAAACCTTTTCGAACTAGCCAATTTCCTAAAATATCTTGACATGCAATCACACATTCAAAGTCGTTTATCACTTAACTCGACTTGACTCAAAACTCAAACACTCAACCACTCAATCTCTCACTTCACTGACTCTCTATGTTTAGCTAACTCCTCATGCACGAGTAATTATCTTATTTTAATACTCCCCCCTTAATTACCAATGCTAAGCTAAAACATGACTCATGACAACTCAAACACGCCTTGTGCTAATGACTTAATAAATATATCAACCAATTGATCACTAGATTTACAAGGCTTGAAGTGAATTTCTCCGTTGCTCACAAGTTCTCTAATAAAGTGATATCTAGTATCAATATGCCTGCTCTTTTGACGAAATACATTATTCTTGGATAGTGCAATTGCTGAAGTGTTGCCACAAGATATTGTTGTTGATCCTTGTTGTTTCTACTTGAGTCATTCAAATACTTTTCTTAACCGCACTGCTTGACATGCTGCTGATGTCGCTGCTACATATTCTGCTTCTGCTGACAAAAGTGTCACAATGGGCTACTTATTTGATCCAGGTGGATATTGTTGGCCACCCAACTATCCCGTTTGGACCCTCACGACTGTCTCTTTCAACTTTTCAGTTTCTATAATTGTAGCACAATTTACAATTTTTAGCAGTTTTTCGAGTCCTGAACTTCTGGAGCCGTTTTGAGGCAATAAACGACGTTTTTTGGGAAATATGGGAGCAACATGGGTCCATGGACTGATGTTGCTCTTCCAAAAGTTATAGTTCTCAGATAGATCTCTCTAACGAGCTATTGTACGCGTCAAAAATGGAGATCGGGTGCCAAAGTTACGACCTCGGGAAAATGATGTACCAATTTACCGAAACGGGGCCCACAATTTGGTGTTTTATCTTCTAGGGTTAGGTTTTGGGATGTTAAGGGTTTTCCATTGTTTCTCAATAGTAAATAGGGCTTCAAGCCTCATTGTAACAGAGTTCAGAAGCATGTAGCTACCACATCCCTTCTCAGAGATAAGCTACCATCGCCCTAACTGGTTTATTTCCATTTCTGCTTGTAAGAATATTTCAGTATTTTACATTAATGAAATGAAGTATTATTTCTGCTACATGTTTGTGTATATGGTTATCTCTGTATTTTGTTGCATTCCTGTTTAAATCCGGATCAATGGTATTAGAGCGGTCTATTTTTTCTCTGTTTTTCTTTGCATGCCCCAATGAGGTCGGGATATAAAGAGTTAGGGCTTGAACTGGTCGAACCTTTGCAAGACCAGCCTTGCAAATCCCGACGATCTCCCATGGCGAATGGGAAGAAAGACGAGGGGGCAGGATATCCTATCAAAATATTGCTCGAAGAAGCCCTCGAGCGGTAAAGGAATGCGATGATGGATAGCTTTGCGCAGATCATTTAGGAGCTACCCAGAGGCAACGCATCGACTTCCAAAAACTACTCTGGAAATGCCACACCATTTAAGGTACAAGTTGATTTTGAAATCCCCATCTTCGAGGGTCAAATAGACGTAGATACCGTAGATAAATGGTTAAATCTGCTGGATGGGTATTTTTTTGTTCATGAATTTTCAAGTCGTGAAAAGATTGTTTTCGCTCTTCTCAAAGTAGTCCCCCACGTCAAGGACTGGTGGGAAACCTACTGCGAGTAGAAGAATGAAAGCACAGGCTCACTATTTTTAGCCACACCCACTTAGGATTCATTCCGGGATGCCATCAAGGAGTAGTACTACCCTATTAAAAGCTACGAGGACAAATACATAAAGTGGACCATGCTGTGGTAAGGAAGGGACCAAAATGTGCCAGAGTTCATAAACATTTTTCATACCCTTCGCACATAGTTGGGTATCAAAGATTTTGATCTACATGTTGTACTCAAATACTGCAGCTGCCTACACAAATACATCCAGGAAAAGATGGAGTTCTTAAACATCTCCTCGCTCGGCACAGCGTACCGGTACGTTGTCAAAATCGAGCAAAAGTTCAAACAAAAGAAGAGAGCCTTTGGATCTACAAATCCGAATCCCAAATGGCAAAGCCAACGCGAGCTGACCCAAGACAACCCATCGAAGCCGCAAGAAAAGAACAACACCATGAAGCCGAAGAAGGATGCAGGAAAGTGGTGTGAGTTCCATGAGAGTTTAGCTCATAACACAAGTGAGTCTCGAAGCAAGTAGTCGCTGGTGGCCAAATTGAAGGCTTTTGAATCAGATGCATGTTCTGACCCTGAGCCAGAACCCAACAAGGGGAATGGCAAAGGGAAGTAGATCATTGATGCAGAGCCCAGTGCCACTGTAGCCACCGCCAAGATTCAGAACAATGAAGCTGAAGATCCATAGGAAGGGGAGCGTCTTTTCTACTCACAAATGTGGGTGAAGGGTTCGCCACTGCAATTCATTGTCGACAGTGGTAGCCAAAAAAACCTCATTTCAGCAAAGGTTGTGAAGCAGTTGGGCCTACCGACTACACCACACCAGTAGTAGTAGAATATTGGGTGGCTTCATGAAGAACGAGATCTCAAAGTTTGCTAGTAGTGGTGCCTTTCCTACAACATCAAGCCGTTCACAGACGAGGTATTGTGTAATGTTACACCTCTGGATGTTTGTGATGTATTATTAGGCTAGCCATACTTATGGAGGCGACATGCTATGTATGAGTCAAGGCCTCGTGATGTCATTATTTCTTTGGATAATTCATTATACAGGATAACAGAGGTAGCTCCACCTACCACCACATCTTTGATCACTGCTAAGAAAGGCAGTAAGCTCATCTCCGAAACTAGGAAATTCATCTATCTGATTCGCTCCCAAAGAAAGGGGAAGATCATCACCACATCCATGACCCCCATGAAGGGTTCCTCCACGCAATAGCAGCAAAAAAGGGATACGGTCATGACAGAACACAGGAACAACTTCTTCTCACCCACAAGGGTACCACACAAGCTTCAGATGGGCAACAAAGTCTAGTTGCATCTGTAGAAAGAACACCTTACAAGAGCCCATCAGAAGCTTCAACCATTACCAACGCTGTGGGAAACAATCTTTGGAGCACAGAATTCGTCCATTCCTTCTCCTTCACCAAGTGTTCAATGTGGACCATCGTCAACCATGTTTCCCACCATTACTGGACACATCAGAGATTGTAGAACAAGTTTAGCAGATCCAGGAACTCAACGCAATGGGGACCATTGATTCCTAATGGGGGAGGAATGATCTAGGTGGATATTGGCGGCCACCCACCTATCCCATTTGGAACCCCACGACTGTCTCTTTCAGTTTTTCAGTTTTCATAATTGTAGCACAATTTACTATTTTTAGCAGTTTTTTGGGTCCTGAACTTCCGAAGCTATTTTGAGACCCTAAACGACGTTTTTTGGGAAATCTGGGAGCATCATGGGTCCATGGACTGATGTTTCTCTTCCCAAAGTTATAGTTCTTGAATAAATCTTTTTAACGAGCTATTGTACGCGTGAAACAGAGATTAGGTGCCAAAAGTTACGACCCTAAGAAATGGATGTACCAATTTACCCAAAGAGGGCCCAGAATTTGGCGTTTCATCTTCAAGGGTTAGGTTTTGGGATGTTAAGGGATTTTCGTAGTTTCTCAACAATAAATAGGCCTTCGAGCCTCATTGTAACAGAGTTCAGAGGCATGTAGCCGCCACATCTCTTCTCAGAGATAAGCTACCATCGCCCTAGATGGTTTATTTCCATTTCTGTTTGTAAGCATATTTCATTATTTTACATTAATGAAATGAAGTATTATTTATGCTACATATTTGTGTATATGGTTATCTCTGTATTTTGTTGTGTTCCTATTTAAATCCGGACCATTTTTAGATGCCCATGAAATCACCCCTGAACCAAAGTGCTCTTCCTATCATGCAAACTGCCTGCAAAATCACTATCTGTATATCCAATAAAATCCTTCCTTTTTGTGCTTGCATACATAATGCCACAATCTTTAGTTCCTACTATGTATCTCAGAATTCTTTTTCCTGTACTCCAATGTGTGTCTTTTAGAATCTCCATAAATCTAGAAATCAAACTCACTCCTTGCATGATATCGAGTCTTGTAGCTGTGAGATACATGAGGCTACCAACTAATCTTTTGAATAGAGTTGGATTGACATATGATCATTCATCATCATTGCTTAACTTTGTACCTATTGCAACTGGTGTAGGGACATGTTTGAAATTTTCCATCCTGAATATTTTCAATAAATCTTTGGAATATTTATTTTGACAAATGAAAATTCTTTTTTCAGATTTCTCAACTTCTGTGACAAGAAAATATTTCATGAGACCAAGATCTGTCATCTCAAATACTTTCATCATGGTTGCTTTAAATTCATCTATGTCAAATTAACCTGTAAAAATCATGTCATCAACATATAAGTAAAAAATCAAAATTTGTCCATGCTCATTTACCTTTGTGTATAAGGTAGGCTCAATGTTGCTTCTGCAAAATTCTCTCTTGATCATGTAGCTATCAATTCTACTATACCAAGCTGTAGGCACTTGCTTCAGTCCATAGAGCACTTTCTTCAACCTGTACAATTTCTCTTCATTACTCTCAACTTCATATCCTGGAGGTTGCTACACATAAATTTCTTCTTCTAGAATTCCATTCAAGAAGGTTGATTTCACATCCATTTGATATACTTTCCACTTGTTCTGAGCTGCTACGGCAAAAACTGCTCTTATAGTATCCAATTTCGCTACTGAAACAAATGTTTCTCCAATGTTTATTCCCGGTTGCTGTGAGAATCCTTTTGTTACAAGTCTTTCTTTAAATCTGTTAATTTCACCTTTTTCATTCAACTTTGTTTTGTACACCCACTTCACACCAATAAGATTTTTTTCCTTTGGAAAATCAACCAATTCCCATGTATCATTTTTTTCAATAGCTTCAATTTCTTCATCCATGGCTTGCACCCAATTTTCATCTTTGATTTCTTCTTCAAACGAAGAAGGTTGGAATGAAAACAATGCAAAATTTGAACTAACATCCAAATCATCATAAATATCTTTCAAACTTCTCATCTTTATCTTATCATTTCTTGATTTATCACCTGATTGATTGCTGAGAGAATCTTGATCTGTTGATCTGCTGGAAGATCCATGCTGCTCTGAAAATCTTGGAGTCCTTGTTGGTGTGTCTCTATTTGGTGTCTTCACCTGTGATTCTTGTTGCTCCTTTTCTTCTATATCATCTTCTTCCATCTGTGGCACTTGTGCATCATCTGTTTTGTCTACAATTCAATTCCATGAATCATGTTCTTTGAACACAACATCTCTACTAATTATGGTCTTCTTTGTGACAGGGTTATACAATTTGTAACCTCTTGATTGCTTACTATAACCAATGAATATGCATTTTTCACTTTTATCATCCAATTTGCCTCTTCGCTCCTTAGGCACATTTGCATAAGCTACACATCCAAATACTCTGAGATGAGATATGTTGTAATACATATCTAAACATGGTTGTTCTGGTACTCTGTTCATTACACTCTTTGTAGGAGATCCGTTGATCACATAAATAGCACATGCAACTGCTTCTACCTAATACTCATTAGACAAATTTCTACCTTTCAACATGCTTCTTACCATGTTCATAATTGTCATGTTCTTTCTCTTTGCTACACCATTCTGCTGCGGTGTGTACCTGGTTACAAATTGTCTTCTGATCCCATGTTGTTTGCAGTAATCATGGACTGCCTTTGAGTCATATTCTCCACCACGATCTGACCTCAATACCTTGATCTGTCGATCACTTTGGTTCTCTACTAAGGCTTTGAATTATTTGAACCTTGCAAAAGTTTTAGACTTCTACTTCAAGAAGTAAACCCAAGTCTTTCTGCTATAGTCATCAATGAAAGTGAGGAAGTAGCAACTTCCACCAATCGACCGTGTCCTCATAGGTCCAGACAAGTCTGTATGCACTAGCTCGAGATTTCTATGTATGCAACTCCCTTTGGAAAACTTTCACGATGTTGCTTTCCCAAGATGCAACACTCACAAGTACTAACAGGTTCTTTGATGGGAGGTAATCCTCTGACCATCTGTTTCTGTTGCAACAATCTTAAACCAGAAAAGTGCAAGTGTCGAAATCGAATGTGCCATAACCAATAATCATTAGAACATGCAACTGTAAAAGAACTCACCTGACAACTGTAATTCAAAATTAAAGGAAGAGTTTGTTCCTCGTCATCTGCACCTTTGCTATGAGTTTCTTTCTTGGGGGCTTGTCATATATAACACATTCTTGACCTTGAAAGATATCTCTGTATCCTTTCTATGTCAATTGACCAACACTTAACAAATTATGTTTGAGACTAGGTTTATAATATACCTCTGAGATTGTTTTTGGCTCCCCCTGCTTGGTCAGAATGTTGACTACTCCTTTTCCATCTACTTCCATAGTCTTGTTAGTCTCCAACTTTACCTCTATTTTCACAGATTCCTCGAAATTTGCAACCAAATCCTTGTTGCCTATCATGTGATTACTTCAACCACTATCTAACAACCACACATTAGCAGAAAGTTCATGCATGGTATGACAAGCTAGGAACATGGAGTTAATACTCTCTGTAGTGATATTAGCCCTCTGGTTCCCTTGATCATCTATTTTTTTCCTGCAATCGTGATCATAGTGACCAAATTTATTGCAATAATAACATCTCACCTTTGATTTGTCAACTCTTTTATTATTGTTGAAGCTTTTGTAGTTGCTTCTACTTGCATGTTCATTCTTTTCTCAGCCATCTTTCTGACCACCATATCTTCCACTTCATCATTTGCCTCTCGATCTACCTCTGTCTCAACCTCCATCCCTCGAAATAGAAACCTAACTTTTGAAAGCGGCCTCTAAAGTGGAATCCTTATTTTTGTCTATCCTTGCCTCATGCGATAGAAGTGATCCCATCAACTCATCAACTGTTAATGATGCCAAATCCTTGGCTTCCTCTATTGTTGCTAGCACAACATCAAATTTGGTAGAAAAAGATTGGAGGACCTTCTCAACCATTCTTTCATCTTTTATATCTCCACCATAAATTTTTAATTATTTTACAACAGTTATGACCCGATTCATGAAAGAATCGATTTCCTCTGTCTCCTTCATTTACAAAGTTTCAAAATCTCTCCTAGTATTGTGCAACTTAACAATATTGAGTTTGGCCATACATTTATAGTTTGTTGCCAAAGTATCCCATGCTATTTTTGCTAAAGATGTGATCATAATCTTCTGGAACACTGCTCGGTTCACTCCCTATTGAATAAAATGCAACGCATGTGCATTCTTCTTCTTGTCTTTTTTTCATTGTTCCCTTTCTGTATTGCTAAGAGTTTTTCTTCTTAGTTCTTAGGTTTTGAAAACCCAAACTTTGACATAATCCCAAATATCATGTGCCTGCAATGTGGTCACCATTTTAATGACCCACACATCATAATCTTTCCGTGTAAAGAGTGGGAACAGAGGCTGGAAAATTTTGAAAAAGCCATCTCTCTCCAAAAATGTCTTTTTGAAAAAACCCTAAATTTCTTCTTTGTAAAACTCTTTTTCAAAAATTACACTTTTAATAAAAAAAACCTAAATTTTTTTATTTTTTTATAAAAAAAACTTAATTTTTTTTTTCAACCCTTTTTCGAAAAATCTCTAAATTATTTTTTTTATATATAAAATAAATCTTTTTAAAAAATATTTATATATCTAAAAAAACAATCAAACCTGTGTATAACACGCCCTTCACTAATTAAAAGGAAACCATTTAAGTGGCTCCTTTTTAATAAAACTTCCCACTCAACGTATATGAAGTCAATCTCTCTTTGTAACCTCGTATCTCTTTGTATCTTCTTATCTGCGAGTTTATAAACGGTTCGGCTGCGGTGATGGAAAGCGTGCTAACTCTTTGCATGGTGACTAACGTTTGCGTTAATCCTCTAACGCCACAGAAGCCAGCGTGACCCGTGTGCATACAAAACGGCTAGAGTTGTATGTTGTTAACATTCATGCCGTTAATGCTCAAACCACGAGAAAATATAATATTTTTCTCTTATCACATGAACGGTTGTTTTGACATTAATTTGTTGGAAAAGCCGAGGAAACAAAGTATTAATTCAGACAAAATACGAGTTGTTTCTCTTCTATTAATCATACAAAATATGATGATTACAATGAACAGGTGAAGGGTATTTAAACCTTTTCCAACTAGCTAATTTCCTAAAATACTTTGATATGAAAACACATGGAATCACACACACAAAATAATGATTACAATGAATAGGTGAAGGGTATTTAAACCTTTTCCAACTAGCTAATTTCCTAAAATACTTTGATATGAAAACACATGGAATCACACACACAAAATAGTTTATCACTTAGCTTGACTAAACACTCAAACACGAGTACCACTCAATCACTCATTTAACTGGTTTTTTAAATTTAGCCGACTTTTTATGTAAGAGTAATTATCTTATTTTAAGAGAATGAACTCTAACCTTAACCTATGTTTGTTAAATCTTTTCCGAAACCCTCATGAAACCGTCAGACTGGATCAGAATCATACAAACACTTGCAAATTTGTTGTTCCTAGAAAAACAATAGAGAATTTTTTTTGTTGAGAAAAGAACCTGGAACGGAGCGTAAATACTAGAGACAAGGGTGGGAGCAGTTATCAAGATAGTACATTCACGAACCAACAAAATAAAAACCCTAGGTCATAAGGAACCTAATGAATAAACAAGGGAGGCTGCGAAGCAGCAAGTCCCTGCCACTGATTGAAGATAAAACTATGACGCAAATTACGTATGCCTTAGAAATAGGATTGCCAATAAGATAGCGAGTAAACCGATCTACGATTGCCCTGATTGATTTTCTGGGCTGGCTGGGGCTGGGAGAAGAAACCCCGCCTGACCCAAGAAACAAATGAACGGGCTGGCTGATTAACCGAGGGCTGCAGAGGAAGAAAGTTCCCTGATTGATTTGACTATCCACTGTTGATTATTTTGCAAAGGCAAGTTTATCGGTTCGATTGGATTTTCCAGATTGGAGTATTTTCGAGAGGCAAGTTAATTGATTTGATTCCCAAAAGTGATGGATATTCCGGGAAGTTAAGTGCCAAATGATACATATTAAGAGAGAAGTGAAACAAAAGTCAATGTCGCTTGTAAATGCACTAGGTATCGATGTATTCTTTTAGGTTTTCGAACAACCAAGCTCTTATGGACAATGCCTTACAATGCACCCGTTTTGAAAAAGTGCTGAGCCAATTATGTATAATAACATATATAATTCACGCTGAAATAAATGAGCCGCCAAGAAAGGAAAGGCGTTTGACTGGTCTAAAGTCTCAGAGCTCGAATACTTGTCTTTGGAGAGAACAAATAAGTCCGAGAATTCGTTCTTTCTTGATCAAAACAATTTTAGGAGCTGACAAGTCACAGGATACGTTTATGAAAGAAACACTTCCACACATGCATGAAAATAGGAAATATGTGCACATATGCACCAAAAAGAATGATTAGTATAAAGTATATTATATATTAGTTAGATCACCATTAAATACAACATAGCAGCACATAATCTGTCCTGGCCTAAAGTGTTTCCTCTACTGTCACCATTTGATTGACAACCAGACATCGACAGCGCATTCATTATAACCGAGTTCACGAGCGCTGTAACCACGGCGGGCTCAATACCGCGGGCCAATCCAACGCAGAATAGCAGTCCCTCCAACACACAAATATTGCCTTTTGCATGGATTTCACGTGTCAGTGGCAGTGCATGCATTTCCCACTCTGCCAGGGCAACCACAATTACGTGTTATTGCGTTCGAATAGCTCAGTTCAGAGGGAATCGCTCTGGAATTCCAGTGACCGCCATTACTGGTAAGTTGGAATTTCACCAACTGCATTCCTTTCCTTCAAACCCTGATAATATTTGCAAGCGGTTCTCAGCCTAAAAGGTGCACAATTTTCGGCGATGTCACAAATCTTCATGCTGCTGCTACCAATTGCTTGTCAATAGCGAAAGTCCAGGTTTGGTTCCGAAATGCGATCCTCCTAATCCTATTCCAGGCAAAATTACTTTTGCAGGTATTTTTATGCATGATTTTAATTTATTTGTATAATTTGTTTAGTCCTCAAAGGCAAAGCAAGAGGGAAGCTCCAATTCACAACGTTGTTCGAAGCACACAGACATAGTCGAGTATTTACGAATATCTTCAGTTTTTCATGTATTATGGTCTGATGGCCTAATTCTTCTCCTTACGTTTCTCGCAGAGAAGACATCAGAAGGTTCTCAAAATATGCAAATTAAACCGGCCCCGATGCAAGGCATCAATTATGAAGTTGCAGGTTCGACCATAGCAGACTGTAGGCATGCTTGTGGAGCTTGCTCGCCATGTAGAAGAGTAACAGTAAGCTTCAAATGCTCCACTGCAAAGTCATGTCCTGTCTCCTATCGCTGTATGTGCAAGGGCAAGGTTTTTCATGTTCCTTCAGCACATCCAAAACCATAACAACTTTGCTTTCGTGTATGCTGTCAACCACCCTTTGTATTATAATTTGGAATGAACATATGACTTATTTCTGGTTTTTTAATGGCAGTTGTCGCTTTGTATTTCCGTGTTACAATGGTTTGCCATGTAGAGTTTCTCGGCAGCGACAACACGAGAATCATTAGCGGCCACAGGAGAAACAGCAGGTGCAGCAGTAAAATGAGCAGCACTGATCCCTGCAAAAGGAAAGACGAGCCGTTCACCAGGTAAGTTTCATACGTCTAAATCCTATTTCTTGCTTGTTTCTAGATTTAATGGCGTTTGCCAGAGTACCTCGGATACCTTCCTTTTTGCATAGAGTCAATAGGCACCTGGGAATGACTGGTTGATGCCATATTTGCACATGCACAAAGTATTAGTTCATAATAACTTATAACATCTTGTGCAACATAGTTGATGCTAACCCTCATCTAAATCATAGCTTGTGATCCCACCTAGTGCAAGCGGATAAATTTGCAGCGATAATCAGATAAAAAATAAGGCCAAGAAATTTGCAGCGATAATCGGAAAAATAAGTTTTGAGTCTAAATCTGCAATGAGAATCAGAAAAATAAGTTTGCCAGAGTACCTAGGATACCTTGTCTCCAGCAGAACCTGCCTTCAAATCCTTCGGCGATTTCTTCTCTTCGGTTGTGGAACAACAACGGCTTCAGCTATTAGAGCTATGATGCATGAAGCTATTAGAGTTTGAGGAAAGCGCTTTGAACAATTGTTTCCAAAAATTGAAAGTGATGATCAAAATCCATACAGTTTCCAATGAATTTTTATTCTTGGCATACTGACAGAAATGATATTGCAGGGAGCAGGGAATTACTGGGTGAACCTGAGATTTTAGGCCGTTCAAGCATCGCTGAAGCTGATTTCTATGCTGAGCACAGGAAGCCAAGGTATGCATACAATCGTTTTACTGCAACCTGCAACCTGTCTGCCATAAGGTAAAACCCCCTGCACATCAACGCAATTCAAAATTATTCTCATTTTCCATATGATCATTTGCATTAAAATTGGAAGTAGCTTACCTCATAATTTCGTAGTTGAAAATTATTATCCTTTGTTGCCTGAATGTGTAGCATACTGTTCCAGCAGAATCAGTATGGCAGCAATAAATCCAAGTGCACCGCCTACTATTACGCCCAGATGTTCAGCGAATTTGGTTTATTTCAGCTCAGAGCTTCAGAAGATTGACACCGAATCAACATGCAAATCAACATGCAGCGAGACAGCGAAGCAAGCACATGTGTTGGCATGTTGGCAACTTGACCTGAGCTACTTATAAACTAGTTTAGTTCAGTGATATATCACCTTAACATTTAATGTTAAGGAACTAATGCTAATGCAATGGTAGCATTACTTTGCATGTTCAGAAAATTCATTGAATACATATGTTAAATGAAGATTTATCGTAAGTTTGCCCAGCTCCTGGCCTCGATATGAGGCCAAATAAGATGGTTAAACTTCTGAGTGGTCGAAATAGCGGTGGGAAATTTTGTATTGGTAAGAAAAAAGTGATTTATAAAATATAAATTTGAAAGTTAGATTAATGAATTCAGTTTTGTATGGGGGAGCGCGCCGAACTAATAGCAACCGACCAAACCGATTGCTATAGTCCCTGCCAGGCCCGGAGGGCAGGGACTAATAACTCTAAGATTAATAATAAGAGGAAATAGTTCCTCGAGCATGACTTACCTAACTGCTGAAGAGCTATGACCTATATAAAACCTTCAAGGGTGAGGCATTATATTTATATATATGTATGAAAAGAGAGAAAATATAGTAATAAACCCTTGTCATTCATGGATGAAAGCAGCCGACTCATTCTAGAATTGGAACACTTCTTGAAAGCCTTCAGATCTATTCACAGTAGTAACGACTGTAACTTTGCCTCGAGTTCAGGGAATTCCTTAAAAGCAAGAATGAGATTTAATATCAGCCACTCTGGAAACGTCAACAGCTTTCATAAGCTCATTTGTTAACTAGTGATGACAATAACCAGTGGTGGAGCGGTTTTGGTCGCGGTAAAATTGCAACCCTCCCAATGTTGCAGAGCTAGTGCTGGACGGACGGAAAGCGAAAACGAACGGGTGTCAAGCCAGAAAGAGAAGAGTGGTTACTTCCTAATGACCATTGGATTAACGCTAATAGCTTACAGTCGTAGATCTTAGCTCAATTATCAAAATAATGTCATATCGCCCAGGTGGCGAAGGAAGAAGGCCTTGGCCAGAGTTCGCTGTTATTAATTCACTTAGGGATAATGAATTAAGGTTACAACTTATAAATACGTATTTATATGGATATTCAGTGAGAAAACATGACAACCGTCGACCAACTATCGTTTTCTTTAATATTAATCATAATAATGAGCAGTAAAAAATTCACATAATTTATTTAAACAACATATTTGAATGGAAGTCATCCCATTAACTTTAATTGTATATTAAATAACACTGCATATTGTATATTCAAGCTTGGACATTAATAAATACAACTTGAGCAGTCCATGCATGGGCCAAATCCATTTTTAAATTTTTTTTATTATATAATTGATTCTTTTATTGTATAATTGATTTATAATGGCACTTGGCTATATTAGATATTTTTTTTAAATATTTTTTTTAAAGGATTTTTAATTTTTGATAAATTAATTGTAAACCCCATACAAATGAATCTAATTATCTACATCAACTAATTTATAATTCAAATTTGAAAAATTCAAAAATTAATTTTAAATTTACAAAAAAATCAATATTTAATTTTACAAAAACTTTGTTAAACTTTACAAATGAGTTTTAAAAATTTTAAAATTAATAAAAATTCAAAGAAATTTGAGTTAAACAGATTGCAATATACTCACAAATATAAAAATAAAAATTGTAATGTAAATTTAATAATTTATTTGCAGTTGAATTATTTGTAAGATTAAGGATGGTTGGTTCAAACTAATTATATTGTGCAAATTGTGATAGTCTTTGGTAAATAATTTGGTGATTATTTATTGAGCTATTTATATAATTAAATTTGTATTTAATATATTTTCAACATGTTATTGGTAAGAATTGAATACGGGTCGGGTCTCGAGTATGCCCTAAAACTGCTTCTCTTTGGCTAAGAGCTCGTCTTCCTCAGACCTAAGGAAACAGGTTAACGACTCAAGACCCAGAAACATGGAAACAGGTTAATGGCTCAAGACCCAGAAACATCTGGCAGGTGTGAAAGCCTGCTCCCTTACAAACCACCAACAAGTTATTCCAGGTGGCGTGGTTTTCCTTGATAACAGTGATGCGCTAACTGACATTCACGGATAGCAGCTACAGATGGGTGCCCTCACTGTTGGTTTGACAACTAAGTTTGATAGGTTTTTTCACCTTTGAAAAAAAAAACAAAAAAAATTGAATATGGATGAAAATCATAACAATTATTCTTCTCAATCACTTTGAGATAAATTTCCCAAACACACATAAAGCTAACTTAGAAAAACATAAAAATAACTTAGAAAAGTCTTAAAAAAGAGATCCATAATTTATTTGTTGATTAACATAGAATTGATGCTCGATATTAAGAAAATAATATATGTCAATCATAAATAAAATATTTGTGGTTATTGTTATTATTATTGTTGCTTATTATAAGATAGATTTCACAACTTTAAAGAGTTGTTAAATATATATTCTCTCTAATTATGTGTAATAATATTTGTGGTTATTGTTACTGTTTCTTATTATTAGATAGATTTCACAACCTTAAATATTTGTTAAATATATATTCTCTCTAACTAAATGTTTCATAGATTGGCATGTGCTTGAATATCCACTCAATTAATAAATTCATTTCACTATGTTGACAGTGTTGGACCCGCCAACATGTGAGGGGATCTCCCTTGTAAGAAGTCCCAACTAAACGTTAGACAGTTTGGTATAGGAGTCCTAACAGTGGGTCATATTGTATCATCTTGACCACGATTAGGCGAAGAGGTAAGTAGGATATTCTTGTTGGTAGTAAGGGTGTCACATGCGCAACAAGTGAAGGAAGGTGCATGAATGGTTCTAACGCACAAAAAGTGGGGTGAGTGTGCCGTTTGGAATCCTATGAAAGCACATGTCTTGGAAGGGAACATGCGAGCAAAGATGCATCACAAACTATAAAGAAAGTAAGCTAACAATCCAAAGTGATTGTTAAACCAACAACACATCTCAGTAAGATTCGTACATACTTTTATAGAAAGAGTCCATCATGCATGCGTAAGAAAACATATACATCTATCATTGGAGTGACTAGGATAGTTGGAATACAATAACAACATATGCATGAAACATGCTCTCTTTGTTATATTAAGAAGTGAAAGTTACAATCATACAATACAACCATGAGAAACTGTTCATCCCGATAGCGAAACGTTACAGTCATTTCTGCCTACTCCTCCAAAGAGATGTACTACCTCTACACTGTGGAGAAGCTAAGGCTCATTCCAATACTATCCAAGCTTTCTCTAAGATACTCCTATCAGAAGCTTGGCTAAGCGAAAGCCTCTACAATGAGTTATGAGGTACTATAAATAGAAAAGGGTGGAGAGACTCTTGGCATTCCCCTTTGTGACTATTCACCTACCCTCATAACTCTTCTACTACTCTATGACTGTTACATTCAACTATCGACACTTGGACTTCCACTTTACAAGATGTTACATACAATCTGCACATGTACCCATGTCAGAAAATGGCTCGAGCAAGCCACGTAGGACATCACTAAGATTCATTAAAATATGGGAAGACTAGCTCTTTGACATCCTCATTATGGTCGATGGTGGGAAATTGATGCCAAGCTTGGTCGTTCGTGATGGTGTCCTTGCACTCAAAGGTGGCATCCTGCTGAAAGCAAACTCTTGCCTCTGTTGCATCTGAGTACACTGATATGGCTCCACTATCCAACTCGTCTAATAACATGTGCATCATCATCTTGAGTGCAGCTGGACCAGAAACACACTGATGTATAGTGCTTGTACTGATCTCCAACTGTGTGCTTGTGACCATGCACATCAACTTGTCGAAATCCATGTTCAGATCCAGTCGGACTTGCTTCTTGTATTCTCCTTGGTGAGTTTTACAAATGGGTGGGATCGCATCTGTTCACACAATGGCATCTATGTTCCTAAACACCCTTGCATGCGATTGACAACACTACTCACCTTGGTTGCTCCATGCCAACTGTTGGATGGGTCCATAACCTATATGGGCACAATTTCTTTAGTTTGTGCAACTTGCGCCTCCTGTTGTACCTGTTCCTACTACAACTCCTTCTCTAATCTGTGCAGCTCCTGTTCTTCCTTGAGTTTTCTCTTCAGCACCTGTAACTCCTTCTCTATTTCTCTCTCTGCCTTTGCACAATCCTTTTGTCACGCTATCACCTCATAGCCTCAATCTCCAAAGCTGCTTTCATCACAAGCGGATCTACTTTAACTTGCGACTTTTCTCTACCTCTAGGCTATCAACAACCTTCCTCTTGCATTTGTTGCACACAGGTCTGCTACCTTCTACTGTTGTTGATGGTGTTTCTCACTATGATGCTGCTTGCATTTCATCTTGATATCCTTATCAATAAAGAAATTGATGTCTTCATAGAAAAGCAACTTCATAGACACTTGATCGATTGCATCCCCAGTTGTGCTCTCAACGATGTCTTTGAATCTGCTCTCCGAGAAGCCATTATATCTGTGCTGCTGAGATGCAGATGAACACCTATGATACCTAGAGACATAACAACACTCATGGCATGGAATTTGTAGTTGGAAACCAAAACAAACTGGAGGACTAACACGCAACATATCTGTGTGGTTGTCTGTGAAGATTGCGCAATTTTCACCCGGAGGATGGGAGACTAACTTCCAAAACTACACAAGGCATAGTCTAGGTTATCGAGGAGTTGACTGACTACTAGAACTGTGCAATGCATAGTCCAACCTGTCTTGCTGAGGACTGAAATTGCACAATTTCTGTCATCAATGACATGCAAACCAGCAGACTGCATTGCATAGTTGCTAGGGGCAGCAAGGCAATGCCTCCCAAAATTGTATAATGCAGTCCTGCAGGTCAATGTAGGGCCAAACTTGCACAATTTATGGAGGAAAGGCAAAGCCTTCAGTTCCACAAATGTGCAATGCTAACCAGGTAAGGCAATGTTCGGGCCAAGGCAACCTAGACTCGCTGAGAGGTGATTGAAAACATGAGAAGGCATGGTGATACTGAGTGTAAAAAAGAGTGAATGATCATGCATGCAAACAATAAGTGCAGGATTCATAAAACGGGAAAGCATACATGTGTGTGAAGCGGGTCACGTCAACGACGACCATTGGTGAAAAAATAGTGTCGTGCATGCGATGGCAATGAGATGCAAATGAAAATTAAAACGGTTCTTCTAAAAGCCAACATACATCAAAACGACAATAAGCGCTCATTGAAATAAAGCAGACAATACTTACACAAAGAGAAACACAAAAAGCAATAGAAACACAACAGAAGACATGAGAAGTAGACTCACCCTAATACATCTAAGTTGAAAATGTCAAAGGCTCTTATATGTGATGTGGGATGTCAGAGATGCATGACCAATGTGAGGAACGAGCTCTGCAATGTTTAGCTCATAAGTTTTGATAAGATTGAGGTTATGACACGCACGCCATAAATCTACGAAAAAGCGACACTTGGAAAGAGGTTTCTAAAATGACCTTTGCATGTAACCTCTAGCTGCTAAAATAGGTCCCTCAATCCAAGGATGCCTTTTGCATGCTGCCATTTTCTATTTCGGGAAAAGCATCCCATGCATGAAAATTATTTTTGTTCAGTCTCGAAGGGAACCGGTCAACCTAAAGGTACAGGCATCGGTCTCTGAGCCCGGGATGGAAATTTGTGTAGCTTCTAGGCTGACATGGGCTACATATCCCTGAGAGATTGCACAATTTTTGGGGTCAACAGGTGAATGTCTCCCAAAATTTTGTAATTTCTAGGTTGAGTTGTAGTACCAAGCCAGATTGCAGAGTTTTCTCAAGGAAGCCTGTTTGGCTGTTCTACGCAATTTTGGGGCTCATCAGCCTGCTCAACAGTTTTGTGCAATTTATGGGTTGAGTAAAGTAGTCTACCTATTAGGCATTGCAAAATTTTTGGGCTTATAAAGTCACTTCCTCCTAGAATTTCGCAATTTCTGGGCTGAGCCGCAGTGCCGGGTTAGATTGCACATTTTCTGAAGGAGGACTTCTTGAATGTTCTAGGCAATTTTGGAGCCTAGTCGGCTGTCCAACTAATTTTTGAAATTTCTGGAGGGAACCCTGGGTACCCTCCATAATTTCACAATTTTCTAGGGGAGTCTCTCAGCTAGCAAATAGTTTAAGTCCCGAATGCAACCTGCAGTAAGGAGACAAACAATATGACATGCACAAGTTGGCAGGCCATTGAAACTCAGTTGAAACGTATGTGCTTAATAGTGCAAGACATGGTGCTAAGGATGGTTGGTAGGGAGGCTCCAAAATGAAGCTAAGGAACAATTTTGGAGGGTGGTTGTAGCCGCTACAACACTTGGTTACACATTGGTAGAACTCCATCTCTCTAAATGGACCTTGCTCATGAAAAGAAAGTCTAACACCTTCAGAAGTACTGTTCAGTTCTCTATTTGTCATGGTTTTAAAAATTCCTTTATTGTAAGATGTAGCATCTGCTAAGCTCTTGGTCGGTAGGCACACATTCCAAGCCAAGCCAATACAATTGTTTTGATTGGGTATGAGGGGTATATTGGTGCACAGGCCATATGGTAATCATAGCTTCAATTTCATCTTTTGTGTTGCTCTGCTGCAAACAGGCCTGGACAGTACCCGATGGAGTCACGCAGAAACACAAGCATCACACCACTACTAGCGAGCCTATTCAGTACCCTGGTGGAGTTACTTGCATCACCTCTTTGTGCAGGAAGCGTTTATCTTCTTTCACCTTATTCATTTTCATTTTTTTGAAATTTTCTACATTTTCATTCTTTTTCATTTTCATTTTCATAACTCTTTATAGGACTTATTCATTTTAGAGGCGGAAGAGGGATCGTGACTTACTGAGAGTAGAAAAGGTTGTTCCTTCAGAGAAGTAGTTTGTATATACCTCTAACGTGCTTGTTAAGGTCTTCCCCCTCACCTTACTCTACTTGACTGAGATGACAAGGATTAACCCAAAAACAATCAACTAGAGTAGGTGACACTAGTTTTTGTTTTCACCAAGGTTCACTTCGAACAATACGTATTTTCCATTGATGTATCATGGATTGAAGATAACAAGTTATTCATATAGAGGGAGGATGATAGATAACCAAGTATTGATAACTGCACAATTCCTCTTTTACTTTACCCATGTTGTTCCAAGAGTCGCACACGGTCTCATGTGAAACTGACCTACAGACATAAAAAAGAAAACAAACAAAAAAACAATGCAAAAGAAAAATTAAATGCGTAAGAAAATCAAGTAAGCAAACAAGAAAGCAAACAAACAAACATCAAAAGTAAGAAGAAAATATGCATGCAAGAAAACAAACAAAAATAAAACACTACTACTCCTAAGCTAACGTTGCATGGGTTTGTTTATGTAAAGTGATACTTCCAATGTAGCCATCGGTGCATTGGTCGACCCACGTTAGTGAATGCATGGTTCGTGAAGAACATAGTTGTGTGAACTAGCAAACATGACAGATATAATAGTGAAGGCAAACACACTTCGGGTTTAAATTTTTCCATAGAAGATAAGCGAGTGAAAATGCATGACATGCAATCCGTGGACTTGCCATGGTGTTGTGCTATATTGCATATAGATGTTAAGAATAAACATCCTCCTGGCTGTGACATGCAAGCAAACATGAGAAATGTTGACCACTTATGTTGCACAAGTGTGCTTGCTCTGTAAGATTCCTCTGCATGAGTTATGCGATCGTGTACTTCAAGTGGAGAAAGTGAAATTTGAGTGTTAGATTGATCTTTAGTGCATATATATGAGTGATTAGGGGCCTTGGGTGTTTGAAAAATTTCCTGATCGGAAGTAAAACCAACCTCAAGACAGCGAGGGACTGACATAACCATCAGCTTGTGGGGTTTCAACTTTATCGACGGGTAGATCATCATAGACTAGTGTCTTAGACAAATTAACAACGATTGAATCAATGTCGTTATTGGATGACGAAGTAGAGAGATCAAGATAACCGAGATCATGAAATTTAGGATGTTTTTCGACATCCTCATGATCTAATGAATCACACAGAGGGGTAGATGAGAAGAAAGAATGTTCACCCTCTACATTTCTAGAAAAGGCAGATGAAGAATCAAGTGGACCTTTGATGAATGATATTTCCTCTCCATTTTCGGATGATGGACTAACATTCATTGTTTCCTACGGATGATCAACAGTGGGTGTATTCATAGATGGATATACACATGTGAAATCAGAGATGGAAGAATCACCAAAGATGTTAGAGATAAATGGAGGAGGCGTAGACAAAAGGGAATCATCCTTCATCGTGGGTTGATGTCAAAGCTCCCATTCATACTTTTCACAAATGACATTGTAGGTTGGTTGTGAAAAACAACTTCGTTGATGGCTTGTCCTCATTTGCAACAAGTGTACAGTTCGGAATAGACGAACACAAGAGAGTGCAGTCTTGAGGGTCATCAGAATATGAAGACGGAGGTTGAGGTACAAAATACATGTGACAACCCTTAGGATTCACAACCAAGTTTGCACGGGAATGGAGTGAAGTAGTGTTGAGAGGATGTGAGAGTTGAACAGACATGTGTGCATGTTCCCACACACCACTCTATGGTGATGGAGTTGTTTGATGAGGGGACAATGAAAAATCACTTGTGAAAAAGACCATGTCCATCTGTGATTGCATAGCTCCATCACCAAAGTATGTTAATTGGGGCTTGGGCTTGAACTTATTCTTAGGATTGAAAAATTTGGTAATACAATATTCAAATTTGTCCATGAGATAATAGAATTTCATCTAACTTCTTAGAGCTTGAAACTACAACACACGGAAGCGGTCCAAAAATTCCATAGGCGATTCATCTGGGGCGTTCTGTTGTTGTAACATTTTTTGGTCAAGAGGTTTTGGATCAAAATGATGGAATGTAGATTCAATGAGATCAGAAAACTACTCAAGTGAGTGCATGTTGCCAAGAGGTAGACTACATCACCACCGTAGTGGGGATTCGTGACGTGTGTATGAAAGCAGGAGGTTGGCCTATTCATCAAAGCATTCATCTGCATTGTCAAGCATTGCAAAGAAAACTTGTAAGTGCACAGGCCAGGCCACTTCACCCTCACCATCATACGTGCATTTGGACAAGAGATCCGAAAAATGCCTCATGATGTCGAGAGGTTCGGCATGTGAAAAACATTCCAGAGGGATGAGCTTGATAGTATCCGTGATAGATGCACAAATATTCAAAATACATTGGGAGGACTCAACTTGTCATCATTCCCTCCTTCTAGCACCATAAATGTTGATGGTGTTGGACCCACAAACATGAAAGGGGATCTCCCCAGTATGAAGTCCCAACTAGACCTCAGATTGTTTGGTGTAGGAGTCCTAGTAGTGGGTCGTACAGTATTCCCTTGACCACGGTTGCGCACAGAGGTAAGTAATATGTCATTGTTGGTAGCAATGGTGTGACATGCATAGCAAGCTAAGGAAGGTGCATGAACAGTTCTAACACACGACAAGTGCGGTGAGTGTTTCACTTGGAAACCTATGAAAGCACATGCCTTGGAAGGGAACACATGAGAAAATATGCATCACAAACTGGAAATAAAGTAAGCTAACAATCCAAAGTGATGGCTAAACCAACAACATATCTCAGTAAGATTCATACATACTTATACATAAAGAGTCCATATGTGCATGCAAGCAAATAGGTACATATATCATTAGAGTAACCAAGATAGCTGAAATACAATAACAACATATGCATGAAACATGATGGCTCTGTTATATTAAGAAGTGAAAGTTTCAATCATATATTTCAACCACAACCAACCACTAGTCCCCATAGCGGAATATTATAGTCACTACCACTTTCTCCTCCAAAGAGATGTACTAGATCTCCACTATGGAAAAGCCAAAGTTCATTACAATACTCTCCAAGATTTCTCTAAGATACTTCTATCGGAAGCTTGGCTGAACAAAAGCCTCTACAATGATTTATGAGGTACTATAAATAGCAAAGGGTGGGGAGACCCTTGACATTCCCCTTTGTGACTGTTCACCTACCCTCATGACTCTTCAACTACTCTATGACTTTTACATTCAACTATCGACACTTGGACTTCCACTATATAATACGTTACATACAATCTGACCATATACCCATGTGAGACAAAATGGTTCAAGCAAGCCATGCAGGACATCAATAAGGCTCATACAACTATGGGAAGACCAGCTCTTTGACATCCTCATGATGGTTGATAGTGGCAAACTAATGCTAAGCTTGGTCGTTCATGATGGTGTTTGTGCAGTCAAAGGTGACATCCTGCTGAAGGCGAACTCTTGCATTCATTACATTCGGGTACACCGATATGGCTCCTCTATCTGACTCGTCTGATAACATTCGCATCATCATCTTGAGTGTAGCTAGACCAGCAATAATGTGTGTTGATGACCATGTGCATCAACTTATCGAAATACATGTTCAACACCAGTTGAACTCTATTCTTATATTTGCCTTGGTCAGTGTGCCAAATGGGTTGGATCGAATGCGTATGCACAATGACATCCATCCTCCTAAAAACCCTTCATTTGATCGATAGCATTACTCACCCTATTAGCTCCATGCTAGCTGCTAGATGGGTCCATAACCTGTATGGGCACAATTTCTTCAGTCTGTGCATGTTGCACCTCCTGTTGTACATGTTCCTGCTGCAACTCTTTCTCTCATCTATGCAGCTCTTGTTCTTCCTTGAGTTGCCACTTCAACACCTGGAACTCCTTATATATTGCTCTATCTGCCTTCACATGATCCTCTTATCGCGTTGTCACCTCATAGCCTCAATCTCCAAAGCTGCTTTCATCACAAGTGGATCTGCTTGAACTTGCAACTTTCCTTCGCCTATAAGTTGTTAGCAACCTTCCTCTTACATTTGTCGCACGTAGGTCTTCTACCTTATGCTATTATTAATGGTGTTTCTCGCTATTGTGCCACTACCATTTCATCTTAATATCCTTATCAATGAACAATTTGATGTCTTCATAGATAGGAAAGTTCATAGACACTTCATCGACTACATCCCTAGTTCCACTCTCAACGATGTCTTTAACTCTTCTTCCTTGGAAGCCATTATACATGTGCTGTGAAGAGGGAGATGAACACCTATGATACCTGGAGACATAGCAACACTAATGGTAAGAAACATGTAAGCTGAAAACCACAACAAACTAGAGTATTGACATGCAACATACCTTTGTGACTGTCTGTGAAGATTGTGCAATTTTCACTGGGAGGCTGGGAGACTGACTACCAAACTACGTAAGGCATAGTCCAAGCTATCGGGGGATCTCACTGACTATTGGAATTGCATAATTCATAGTCCAGCATAGCTTGCTAAGGACTGAAACTACACAATCCACAATTTCAGTTAGCAGCGACATGCAAACCAACAAACTGTATTCCATAGTTTCTGTGGCCAGTAAGGCACTCCCTCCCATAATTGCACAATGCAAGCCTGCAGGTTAGTGCTGGCCCATACTTGTGTAGTTTTTGGAGGGAATGTAGAGCCTTCACTTCCAAAAATGCGCAATGGTAGGTGTGTAAGGCAAGGTCCTGACCAAGGCAGCCCAGACCCTCCAATAAGTGACTAAAAACATGAGAAGTCTGAATGCATGGTGATACTGAGTGTAAACAAGAGTGAATGACTGTGCATGCAAACAATAACTACAGGATTCAGAAATATGGGAAAGCACGCATGTGTGTGAAGTGGTTTTCCACAACGACAATCGTTGGTGCAAAAAGAGTGTCATGTGTGTGACAATAGTGAGTGCAAACCAAACTTTAAATGGTGCTTCTACAAGATAACATACATCAAATGACAGCTAACACTCATTGAAATCAAGAAGACAACACTTATACAAAGAGAAGCACAAAAAGCGACAGAAACGTAGCACAAGACATGAAAAGAAAACACCCTGAGACAGCTAAGTTGAAAGTGCTGAAGACTCCTAGATGTGATTTGGAATTTCAGAGCTGCAAGATCAATGTGAGGAATGAGCTCTACAGCATCCGATTCATAAGTTTTGATAATATCAAGGTTATGATGTGCATGCCACAAATCTACGAAAAAGTGACACTTGGCGAGAGGTTCCTAAAATGATCTTTGCATGTAACCTCTAGCTGCTAAAAATAGGTCCCTAAATCCAGGGATTCCTTTTGCATGCTTCCTTTCACCATTTCGGGAAAAACATCCCATGCATGCAAATCATTTTTCCCCAGTCCCAGAGGGAACCAGTCAACCTGAAGGTACATGCATCGATTTGTGAGCCTGTGATGGAAATTTGCATAGCTTCTGGGCTGAGCTAGGATGGATGTCCCTGAGGGATTGTGCAATTTACGGGGTCAGTAGGTGACTGTCTCCCAGAATTGCACAGTTTTTGAGGTGAGTTGCAATACCGGGCCATATTGTGTAGTTTTCTCGAGGAACCCTGTCTGACTGTTCTGCGCAATTTTGGAGCTCAGCAAGATTCCCAACAATTTTGTGCAATTTCTACGTTGAGAAGAGTTGGTTGTGTGTTATTCATTGTGCAATTTCTAGGTTGAGTAGGTCATTACCTTCCATAATTGCGCAATTTTTGGGTTGAGACACAGTGCGAGGTCAAATTGTGAAGTTTTTTGAAGGAGGACTATCTGACTGTTCTGCAGAATTCTAGAGACAACAGGTTATCCAACTGATTTGCACAATTTCTAGAGGGAATCATGGTTCCCCTCTAGAATTACATAATTTTCTTGTGGAGTTTCTCAACCGACACATAGTCTAAGTCTGGAATGCAAGCCTGCGGGAGGGAGATAAACAAGGTGACATGCACAAGCCGATAGGCCACTGAAACGCAACTGAAGCCTAAGTAATTGATATTGAAAGACATGGTGCTAAGTATGTTTGTTAGGGAGGCTCCAAATTGAATTTAAGGAAAAATTTTGGAGGGTGGTTGTAGCTGCTACAACACACTCACAAGGAATTGAACATCAGTGGGGGAGATAACAACCATTCTTCCCAACTGCCTAAGATAACTCCATTTGACAATATTTTTATGTATGTTGTATTATATTTATTTATTGAATATATTACTCAACATAATTTAGTTTATGTGTAATAATAATATTTATGCGTCAATTGGTTTTGGTCTAAGATGACTCCCCTAATAGGAGAGTACTTGATAGTAGAGTAGCTAATTTCTAAAAATGAATTATTTCTATGTGTTTGGAGTAGTGTTTTTTCCATCATATATATAAAGATATGAACTATTCCTATGATAATTTGTAGAAGACACACTATTGAAGGTTGCATAATAGATTATTTAGCTGAAGCATTCAGCAAATGATGGATGTGGCTGTGGTAAAGGAGTTAATCATTTGACAGAGGGACCTACTTGATAGATTCCAACTACACATTGGTCGAAGGAAGCATATAAGGGCATGGTTGTGGGAGTGAATTGAGGTTAGAGGCTAGACACAAGATATGACCAACATTGATACCACATAGAGGTTGATTGAGGACTTGACATGTGTACCAATTACAGTTAGGCGAGATGATGGGTCGAATTCAACTTCTTTAGCTATATATCTCTGTGCTTAAACCTTACACAAGTGGCAAACTTATCCCTATGATTGATAACCATCCAATTTGGATCTATGCATTTCACTTATTTTGATTAAGGACTTTGGAATATTTTAGGATTCTACAGACAAGAGTGAGGTTAAACCATAAACCTTCCACATATCCGTTGAATTTTGAAATATTCTTGGAATATGCAAGAAATATAAATATACCCCAAAACTAAATTCAATATGAATCTAGTGATACCTGCAAGCGTCTCAAGAACATGAGAACAATAAGAATAGTGCCTATGGAAAGAAAATTGAAAAATCTCAATCAAACTGAAGTTGGAGGAGCTATGAGCCTGGATAGTATCCCAATATTTTTTCTTTTTTATTATAGATAGAACAATTATAGGGAATTTAATCCGGATTTAAACTGGAACGCAACAAATTACAGAGATAACCATATACACAAATATGCAGTGGAAATAATACTTCATTTCATTAATGGAAAATACTGAAATATGCTTACAATCAGAAATGGAAATAAACTAGCTAGGGCGATGGTAGCTTATCTCTGAGAAGAGATGTGTTGGCTACATGCCTCTGAACTAACTTACAATGAGGCTCGAAGGCCTATTTATTGTTGAGAAACAATGAAAAACCCTTAACATTCCAAAACCTAACCCTAGGAGATGAAACGCCAAACTGTGGCCCCGTTGGGGGGTAAGTTGGTACATCAACTTCCCGGGGTCGTAACTTTAGCATATGATCTTCGTTTGACACGTACAATAGCTCAATTAGAAAGATCTATTCAAGCACTATCATTGTTGGAACGGCAACATGGTCATGTTCCATGGTCCCGGGTACCCTGGTTCCCAAAAAAACGTATTTATGGCCTAAAACGCTCGGAAGTTCGGGACCCGAAAAATGCTAAAAATAGTAATTGTGCTACAATTAAGGACTGAAAATGCTGAGAAAGACAATGGTGGGGGTCCAGGTGGACTTGGCAGGTGGCCACCAATATCCACCTGGATCAGAATTATATTGTAAGAGGGCCAATCATGGGAATAAAAGGGAGTAATAGGTCACAAGGTGGAGTAATCAAACTGAAGTTGGAGGAGATATGAGCCTGGATGGTATCCCAATATGTTTTCTTTTTTATTATAGATAGAACAATTATAGGGAATTATATTGTAAGAGGGCCAATCATGGGAATAAAAGGGAGTAATAGGTGACAAGGTGGAGTTAAAGAAAGGTTGGATTGGGTGAGAAATGGTAGCTCACGATCAAGACCAGAGAATAATTTCATTAGAGGATTTTTGAGGTAAAAAATGTGCCTCAAAACAAAAATGTAAAACAAAAATAAGTTTTATAAGAACCAATAAGATGCAATATGATGATGTTGACTATGGGGGGTGGTTCACCATTTTTTGGAGTAAAAATGGTAAAAGGATAAAGAAGTAAAAGAAATGAAAAAACTTCTTTTTCAACATGTATTTTCAACTTATCTCCTTAATATTTTATTCAAATTTCAAGCGGGAGAACTCGTTGGATTCATAATTTAATTTTTCATCCGAGTATTGAAGTTGCATACTTTTGATTGACCCTACTACAAAAACAATATCGAATACACAAAAAAATGTGATTGTAATCATATTTTTTCATGTATTTCACATTTTTTGTGTTGTAGTATCCATCAAAAGTATGCGACATGTGTACTCCTTTGATGAAAAATTACAATTTTCATCCAATGAGTGCTCCTACTTGAAATTTGAGTAAAATAATGTGGAGATAAGTTGAAAATACAAGTCAAAAAGATTTTCCTTCTTTTCCCCTCCAAAACTTGATGAGATAATCTAGTTTTATTTTATTATTTTCACTATTATTTTATAATATTCTTTATGAGACTCATTTTAAGCCTCAAAATTTCTCTAATGCTCCACATTGTTGCACATTATTTTTTTGAAATATCGAGTTGCAATGGATGGTGAAGACGAAAGGGATCAAGAAGTCGAAACTGCTCAAGATATAGTGCTAGAAGAGACTATTCCAACAAAATCCGTTCATGCATTCACTGGAATTAATACTCCTCAAACCCTCAATATAAAAGGATATATCAAAAACAAAAAGGTAACAATATAGATTGATTCAAGTGGTACCCATAACTTCATCAATTAAAATTGTAAAAACTTCTTAATTGCTTTGTATATCCACATTAGAATGTCAAGAAATGAATGTAGATGTATATATCATAAATTTCTTAGATAAGTGCCATAATATTAAGCTAAATATGGGCAATTATTTTTTGTTTAGTCCCATTGTTGCAATCCAAATGTGTGGAGTTGATGTTATATTATGGATCCAATGGTTACAATCATTGGGAATAGTGTCCCTTAATTTTCAAGACCTTTTTGAAAGATTTTTCTTAGAAACAAAGGAAATTGAGCTTAGAAGTATCCAATGCAAACCCAGTAAAGTGATAAGCTCTAATAACATGAAAAATTGCTAAAATACTAATATGAAGAGGTAGTTCCACAATTGTGTTCATTAGGTGTTCAAACATCTATATCATCTTCTCCATTAGATCTCTAGAAACCTATAAACAATCATGCTAAGGTATTTGGAGAAATGCCTAAGGGTCTTTCACCTATCTAATATCATGAACATGCTATTCATTTACAACCTAGAAGTGCACCCCTTAATATTAGTCCTTATAGATATCTACATGCACAAAAGAGTGAGATTGAGTGTATTGTTAAAGAAATGTTAGGTAGGAATCATTCAACCCAACCAAGGTGAATTCTCTTCAATAGTGGTGATAGTTAAAAAAATTAAGTTTCATGGCGTATATGTCCAAAAATTAGAAAACTTGACAAAATAATGATCAAAGATAAGATTCCTACCCATGTCTCTAATGAATTATTAAAAGAATTACATGGAAACATTTTCCCTACTAGGTTGGATATTTATCAATGATATCATCAAAGCAGAATGAGGCAATAATACATTCCCAAAATAGCCTTTAGAACACATGAAGGTTATCATAAGATTTTGGCTATGCCATTTGGACTTAAAAATGCAGATTCAACATTTCGAAGCTTCATGGATTCTATTTTAAAACCCTTATAAAATTTATGCTAGTAAATTTTGATGACATATTAATCGACAACGAATAATTGGAAGACCATGTAAAACATGTTGGAAAGGTCTTTATACTATTGTAAGAGAAACACCTATATATAAACCCTTGCAAGTGTTCCTTTAGGGTTCAAGAAGTGAAATATTTGGGTCATATTATATCACATGATGGTGTCAAGGTGGATCCTAACAAAATCAAAGCTATGAGCGAATGTCCAATCCTCAATACCTTGAATAAAATTTAAGGATTTGTAGTATTGATAGGATATTACCACACATTTTTCAACAATTACAGTTAATTAGAAATATCTCTAACAAAATTATTGAAGAAGGAATCATTTTATTGGACTAAACAAGCAACCACTTCTTTTGAAGAAATTAAAGAGGCTATGTGTACAACTCATGTATTGGTGACACCAAACTTTACAACAATGTTCATTTCCGAGTGTGATGCCTTACGCCATGGGATTTGTGTAGTTTTAATGCAATAAGGAAGACCCATTTCCTTTCAAAGTATAAAATTTAAAGAAACAAACTTATTGAAACGCATCTATGAAAAATAAATCTTGGCCATACTACATGTACTTAAGAAATGGAATCTATACCTAATAGGGAAACACTCAAAAGTGAAAACAAATCATGATAGTCTGAAGTACTTATTTATAACTGCCCCACATTAAAATTTCATGTAATAAAGTTAATAAAGGAAAAAGTAAGGCCAAGGTCATGGGACATTTATTCCAAGCTGAATGGTAGCAAAAACATCCTAGTGGTTGTTCATTTGGTGTATTATGGCTAAGGAAATTGGCAAACACAACGACAAAGGTTTTCAAAAGGCAAAGAGGCGTTAATTCACTTTGTATTTCTGAAAATAAAGGAAATAGGAGTAAAGGAAGGTGAACGGTAAATTGTTAAATGTGAGGAAGAAATTGAAGGAAAATGAAGAAAATAAAGGCCTCATTAATAAAAATGACTATGAGGATCAGTTCACATCTTTTGTTACTTCAGTTTTGGATCTCTCTCTTTCTATTCTCTATCTCTCTCATACTCTTGCACACTTAGAGAATTCTTGGATCACTCTAGCATTGGAGAAATGAAGGCAAAGGAACCACAAGAAAACAAAGGGAAACAAATGTTAAGCAAGGAAGAGTTGGATCAAGCAACTACAATGGGATTACTTTTAGGCATCAAATTTCATGTATAATTTCCTTGCTAGTTTTCCCATGCATCTGTGTATTGGGTTATGTTGTTGTCATTGGAATGGGATTTTCCAGGTGTGATAACTCTTTTGGCCTTTTCTTTCCATTTTCGAATAGCCATGGTGTGATGGGGTTCTTTCACTTGGTTTAGTTTTAGATTTCCAGATAGTTTTGGAACCAGATGAGGTTGTCTCAAGAAAATTCCCAATGGCCTAGGAATCCCTTGAACAGTAATGGAGGGATACACAGTAGAGCCTAAGGGTGGAGAAAAAAAATTTGTCAAGGTATTCATGAGTAAATCTAGAGGCATCCAAGCTTGTCTAGGCCTAGTGATCACTTGTCCGGTTTGGGCGAGATTGTTGTAAATCCTGGTAGTGTATGTTTCTTTGTTCTTGTCTAGGAATCCCTTGACTGGTAATGGAAGGATACATGGTAAAGTCTGGTTCTATATATGAATATTTTGGGGATAGAAATCCCTTGAAAACTAATGGCAAGATGTGTCATAAATCCTGAGGAAGGCATGGTTTTTTTTTGTTAGTCCCACATTCATGCTTGGAATATGGGACAAGGGTGATTGGTTGAAAGAAAGTTTTGGTTCAGCCCAATATATGGTCGGGTGTTATGTCAAATTCCCTGACTTGGTTGGCATTTGAATATACTAATAAGAGCTCTTTTCCTCTTGTATTTCATGAGTATATATGCATTTTATTATGCAACTTTGATGGATTTTCTATCCTTGTTATTATTCTGGTTATATTTTGGTTATAGGCATGGTTTTATGACATACTTTAGTTATGTCTCTCATCATATTTTGATTAGTAAACGAATGATTAATGAATCCATGACCTAATAGATTATAAGTCATCTATTGAGAGAAGGCATTAGATCGTCCTAACGATTCTCAGATAAGTATGAGACCCCTATCTTCATATATGTAATTATGACGTGTAGATTACTTGTTCCTCATGTGTTTGAAGAAATGTTTGTAATAGTTAGGATGGGTCAGGTTAATTCTTGATCAAGTTTTACATGAAATGCTTTTTTTGTGCCATTTATCATTTTTGAGAGTTTCATTAATTTATGGGCATAAGTCTAGATCCTAGCCCTGAAAAAGTGGCTCATATATTCAGGTCACTGACACATAACTGAGTAATTTACTCTAGAGTCGTTGGGAAGCAACCTTATGGGAGCTATAAGAGAGATACAATCATTGGATTTCCTTTTCATGGGAGCAACTGGGAGTTCAGATCATTAAAAAGCCAAGTTAACTCAAGGGTTGGGCACATGGAGTAGTTGGTTAGCTCTTGGGGGTCTTGTACTGCTTGAGGGTGGTCAGTAAATTTTTGGTTGGAAAATTAAAATTCCCTAACAATAGCTCGGAAGTTGAGTTATATCATAGTAACATTCCATTACATCCTTACCCTAATGGACCGATGAACCTAGGTAGTTGTGGCAGGAGGTTATTACATTGTTGGAGAAAATAGCATCATTAGAATAGAAACAAGAATGGGTCACAAGATGTTGGCTTATGACATTGAAATTATCTACAGAAAGGGAAAACAAAATATTGTGGTAAACACACTCTCAAGGAAAGAGGAAGACATAAATGGTTTACTACGTGCTATTTCCACTTCAGAATTTGATTGGGTGGAAGAAGTAAGGATATAATGGCAGTAAGATGAGAATACTCTATGGTATCATTCACCAGCTACTAGATTACCCTGGTCACCGAGTAAAAAAATTATGAGGAAAAATGATTTGTTCTGGAATCAAAAACACTTATCTAAGAATTCTCAATTCAAATAGAATGTACCTTTAGAATTAAACAATTCTCATATACGAGGTGATTCAAGGTTATTTAAGACATACATTAAAGTTAATAAATTATTTTTTTGGATAGCCATGGTGTGATGGGCATCTTTCATTTGGGTTAACTTTGGATTTCTGAATGGTTTTGGAACTAGGTGAGGTGGTCTCAGGAAAATCACTAAGGTCCTACAAATCCCTTGCATGGTAATGATGGGATACATAATAAATCCTGATGGTAGAAATTTGAAAATTTCTGAAGGTACAGGTGAGAAAATCTTGAGGCATCCAAGCCTGTTTACGCCTAGTAATCCCTTGCCTAGTTTTGGTGGGATTACGGTAAATCCTGGCGATGTATTTTTGTTTTTTTGGTCGTAGGAATCCCTTAACTAGTAATGGTGGGATACACGATAAAGCCTAGTTGTATAGATGAAGGTTTCGGGCCTAGAAATCCCTCAACAGAAAATGATGGGATATGTGGTGAAGCTTGAGGAAGCCTTGTTTGTTTTGTTGTGAGTCCCACATTAGTGCTTGGAATATGGCACAAAAGTGATTGAATGAAATAAATATTTGGTTAAAACCAATCTATGGTCGAGTGGTACATGGAATTCCCTGACATGATTGGCTTTTGCATATGTTAATATAGTTCTTTCCCTCTTATATTTCATGACTATTTATGCTTTTTATTATGTAACTTTTATGGTGGTTCTATCCTTGTTTTTATTTTCATTATATGTTGCTTATAACCATGGTTTTATGATAGAAGTTATGGCTCTCATCATGTTTTGATTATTAAATGAATGGTTAATGAATGCATGACCTGTTGGATTATAATTAAACTATTGAGAGAAGGCATCATACCTTCATGGAAATTTTCAGATAAGTATGAGACCCCAATGTTCATATATATAATTATGACATTTAGATTACATGTTCATGATGTGTTTGACGAATTTTTTGTCATGGTCAGGATGGGTAAGGTTAATTCTTGATCAAGATTTGCATCAAAGGATCTGTTTTTGTGTCATTTATCATCTATGAGAGTTCCATCATGTTCCAAGAAGAAATATGAATCCTAGTCTTGCAAAAATGGCTCAGATCTTAGTGTCGTTGGCACAAAACTGAGTAATTTAGTCTATAGTCATTTGGAAGCAAGCTTATTAGAGCGGCTATAGGGTCATAGTCACTAGCTTTCCTTGTCATGGGAGCAACATGGAGTCCACATCATAGAAGGGACAAGTTAACTCAGGGGTTGGGCACCTGGAGTAGTTGGTTAACTCTTGAGGGTCCTGTAGTTCTTGAGGGTAGTCATTAAAGTTTTGGTTGGATGATTTAACTTCATTAATTATGCGTAGTAGGTTGAGTCATATCATATTAACACTTCGTCACATATTTACCTTGGTGGAATGGTGAGCTTTGACAGGTGTGGTATGATGTTGTTACATCCTTGGAGAAAATATCGTCACTAGAAGAGAAACAAGAATGGATCACAAAGATGTTTGGTTATGACTTTGAAATTATGTACTCAAAGGGAAAACAAATTATTGTGGAAAATGCACTCTCAAGGAAAGAGGAAGACATAAATGCCTTACTATCTGATATTTCCACTTCACAATTTGATTGGGTAGAAGAAGAAATGATATATTGGAAGTAGAATGAAAATACTATGTAAGATCATTCATCAACTATAGGATGATACTGGTCACTGAGTAAAAGACATTACGTGGAAAAATGATTTGTTATAGAATCGAAAGAACTTATGTAAGAATTCTCAAGTCAAATAGAAGTTCCTTTTGGAATTACAAAATTATCCTATAGGAGGTGATTCAGTGTTATTTAATACATACAATAGGGTTAATACATATTTTTTTGTATAGCCATAGTGCGATGGGTTTCTTTCATTTGGTTTAGCTTTGGATTGCGAGATGGTTTTCGAAATAGGTTAGGTGGTCTTAGGTGTTATCACTCAAAAGTTTTTCCTAGAAGTTATCAAAGAAGGAGTAATCTGAGGTAACCAAAAACCAATATTTTAGACTCAGGTTTTAGCCAACTTAAGTCCAGAGAGGGCACTCTCTTTATGATTGAACTTTGTTTTTATTAGATTTCAGGCTAGTTCTTAGTGTTCATGACGATTTTGATTTTGGGTTGAAGGTTGGGTGGTCGAACTCTTGGAACAGATGGATAGAGATAGGTCTTCAAGTCATTGAGCTATGGATTCGATCAAATGATAGCTTAACTGGACCAGATCATTAAAGGTAATGTTCACAGGGTAGGCTAGCAAAGAAAAAAGCAAATCTTGAGGTTTAATGGATGATATGGTTCTAACCAGGGTGAAATGGCAATGAAGAGTTTGTGGACTAGGATCAGAAGGAAATAAAATAGGTGATCATGAACAAAGGGCAATTGTTCACACCTAATCATCAGGATTGGGTGAATAATTGAAATTGATGTAAATAAATAATAGAAAATATGAATAGTCATGAGGAGATAAAATGAACAGTCTCTCCCTCATGTATATAATAAAGATAAACCTAAATGAATATTAAAGAATTGTTTTGAGGAGTTACCTCCTGGTCTGACATGGTATTAGAGCCAATGCCATTTTGGCTTCCCTCTTCTTTGTAACTCCCTATTCTGCCTGTGTTCTGCCTATCATAAAAGCATTGCTCCTCCTAGTTCTGATAGTCTAATAGCGCTACTCTCTGGCGCTCCTGGTGAGAATATTGCATTGGTGTGGGCTAATAATGCTCGTCTCTCATACCTGTGATTTAGGGTAATGGTCCTCACTACTATGCTCAATCATCTACTCATCTGTGCCATCATCTTCTGTGCATTTTATTCTACTGTTGAAAAATCGATTTGTTGCATTGAGGTAATTTTTGCTATGTTGAATTGTGTGCTGTGGTTAGTAAATTGAATCCAAAGGTGGTGTGATGTGGTTTCTTCCTGGCTTCGACGTGGTTTTACATTGTTTTGAATCTGTTATGGTATACATTTTGGTTTTACATTATTTTGAATCTGCATACTTCCACTTAGCAAATTCAATCCTGCATGTTGTAGCCAACACGCAGGCCATTTTTTGAATCTGCATACCTCCCTTTCATAACGCCCACCACCATTTTTGCATATCCCCGTAGCATGAAGAATGACTATTCATTTTGGCAATCTCGGCTCTCTCCACTCCTGTTATTGCACCCAAAGTGATTTGTTGTGCGACAGGGAGATCGAGTATGCAAAGGTATTGAGGAATTCTGGAAAACAAGTGAAATTGGTGGTGTTTGAGCAGCAAGAACATGGCTTCTTCACGCTTACACCCTACTCTCTGGCCTCTGGATGGCTAATGGAATGCATCATTCTGTTTGTGAAATCGCAGCCAAAGTGAGAATCATACCATTAGACATACGTTGGAATATATAACGTTTGGTGTGGCTACTGTTTTCATACATATGCTAGTATATATATAACATTTGGGGTCACTGTTGTTTTCATACATACACTGGTATATATATAACCGTTGGTGTGGCTATTTTTTTCATACATACGCTAGTATATATATAACATTTGGTGTGGCTGTTGTTTTCATATAGACTATATCCCATATATACCACATTGCTGGTCTCCCATAATGTTGTTTCCATAAAGTTGTTCTCAAAGTGGCTAACATAGAAAATGCTCCTGCGTTTTACTGTGTTTAATATATTTTTTGTAAATACTGTCGTGGGGCCTGAACACGCTTTGATATCAGAATAAAAATTTCTTTAGCAGCAAAAGCTTTTTTTTTTCCACAAAAGCACATTTTTTTTTCCAGCAGAAGTATTTTTACAACACTCAGATTTTACAATGCATTCAATCATATCTATTGTGGGAGTAGTTTTCATTGGCAAGGGGAACTATCCTGAGTGGTCCCAGAAGATAAAACACACCCTCATTTTCAATGAGTTGTGGAAAGAAGTATGTGTTGGAGATGGAGACAAAGAGCCTGAGTAGCCTACCTCAGACAAAGACTTCGCCATTTGGGAAAATAAGAACAACAAATCCTATGCATTAATTGTAGCATCTGTAAGTGAAGAGATGAGTTGCCATATTTCGCCATTTTCAACTACTTTCGAAGCCTTACAAAAGCTGAAAGAACTCTATGACTCACATTCTACACTTGAAGTGGTTCAACTCATGATTAAACTCTTCACTCTTGAATTACAAAATAATAATCCTCTTGCTCTTGCATCTGAAGCAAAATCTATAATTCGTGATATCAAATCCACTAAGGTTGAATTGGATATTCCGGTTATTGCTTTTCTCAAGGCACTTTATCCTACTTACTCCAATTATCTTGAGTCATTGCAAGCAAATGGAATTCTCAAAGATATTACCTTTGACTCTCGTGAAAAATTTTGCTGAAAGAGAGAAAGCTTTTGGAAAGAAGACAACCCCTGAATCTTTTGAAGAGGCTGTGTGCCTTGCTCATAAATAAAAGAATCTTGCCAAATATTCTTCTAGAGGAAGAGGTGCTCGAAGAGGAAGAGGAAGATATTTCAGAGGCAGGGGGGTAGACAATCTCCATGAGAAAAGTAAGATTTGCACTACATACGCTGCAAAAGAAATGGATCACATGATGCCTCTACATGTAAGTTACCTTAGGACAAAATTGAGCAGCAAAGAAACCAACAGAAAGGTAAAACTAATGACACAGACAAAGGTAAGGCACCTGAATCCACTCATTATGTTGTGGCACAATGTAATATTGGAGCAAATGAAGACTTACTTAATGCTTCACTTGCTTCTTGGAAAAATGATTGGTTTCTTGATTTAGGAGAAACTTGCCACATGACTCATAGAAAATATTTTTTTTTGAAGAATTTACTCACAATGTTGATGGAGCAATATACTGTGTAGACCAATCAAAACTCAAGCCATCAGGGCTTGGCACAATCAGCGTCAAATTGCGTGGCCTTCCGGACTTTCTTCTGCATCATGTTCTATATCTCCCATAGCTGAAGAGAAACTTGTTGTCCTTGGTACACATCTGCCAACAAGGTCACTCCATTCATATGTTTGATGGCAAGCTTGAGGTGAGAAAAGCATCTGACCACTCACTTCTCAAGCTGCAGGGTACCTCTACTCGTGCACAACATTTCTCATACAACTCTCTTTATGAAGAAGGTAAGCTTCTATCAAGTTTATTATGGCATGCTATATTTCGATATTTGAATGATGACAGCCTCCACTTGTTGAAGAAAAATGGTGTTGCTAGTTTGCCTACAATTACTGGGAAACTTAAGCAATGTGATGCTTGTATTCTAGGAAAGCATAACAAGCAGTCTTTTCATGATTGACATTCAAGAACACATTGAAAACTTGATCTCATTCATTCAGATTTATGTGTTATAATGCGTGTTCCTTCTACAAATGGAAATAAATATATGATGACATTTATTGTTGACTACACCAGAATGTGTTGGGTTTATTTATTGAAGAACAAATTTGATGCTTTTCAAACATTCAAGAACTTTCATACATGCATTGAAAATGATGCACAATCTCATATTGGCTCTATTCACACTGATAATGGAAAAGAATATACTTCAAATGAATTTGAAAACAATCTTCGCCAACATGGGATCAAAAGTCAAACAATCGTGCCTTATAATTGCCAACAGAACGGTGTAGCTGAAAGAATGAATAGGACAATCTTAAATATGGTGCGATCCATGATGTTTTTAAAAAATGTAAAATTGATGTTTTGGGTTGATGCAGTTCTATGTGTTGTATAGATAAAGAATAGATGTCCATCTAATGCTGTTAGAAACAAGACACCCTATGAAATGTGGTATGGGTACATTCCTTTGGTAAAGCATCAGAGGGTCTTTGGTTCCACCTGTTATGCCTTGATACCAAAGGTACATAGAAACAAACTTGGTGCAAGAAGTCGATAAGTGTATCTTCCTGGGGTATTCAAACACCTCCAAAGCATACCGTCTCTATGATGAAGTCAATAAAAAGTTTGTTGTATCTAGAGATGTAATCTTTCTTGAAACATCCAAAAATGACAATGTTGTTGAGCGAAAACTTGATCGTTTCGATCGATTCGAAAATGAAAAATAATTTCAAGAATTTGATAATCAAATTCCACATCTTGAAGGGGGTATTCCTATACTAGATCAACCTATGGAATGTTCTTCTGAAGCACCCTCTCCCCTGCATGAAACTCCAACAATGGATGATACTTTAAGTGATGTGATTGATAGAACTAGGGAGACTCAATCTTGATTCAGTCCCAACTCAATCATTGGAGCAACCTAGACCATCTAAGAAATGTCCCCCAAAGTGGCTAAAAGACACTTGAAAGTGTTCATCCTGATGAGGCTGGAAAGACAACAACTAGAAATTCAAATCGGCAAAATGGATGTGATGTAGATGACTCTAATTCACTTGTTGATATGGATGTTTCTTATGATTGTCAATTGAATTTGTCTACAAATTTCGAACAAACTTCCTTCAAATAAGTTGCTTCTCATAATGAATGGAAAGAAGTGATGCAAAATGAATATGATGCCCTCATAAAGAATGGCACTTGGAAGCTGGTTGATCCTCCATTAGCAACCAAACCAATTTGTTGCAAGTGGGTCTACAAGAACAAGTATAAATCTGATGGCTCACTTGACAAGTACAAATCTAGGCTTGTGGAAAAATGTTTTGCATAGAAGGAAGGGGTTGATTATGAGGATACTTTTCCCCCACAACAAAATGGGCTACCATCCAGACACTCTCTGCCCTAGCAGCTCAGAACGGTTGGAAAGTCCATCAAATGGATGTAAAAACTGCATTCTTGAATGGAGATCTAAAAGAGAATGTTTTATGACCCAACCTGAAGGATTTTCTATGAAAGGACATGAACATAAAGTATGCAAACTTGTGAAATCCTTGTATGGCCTCAAACAAGCACCGCAAGCCTGGTATGAAAAACTAACTAGGCATCTTCTGAAACTCAATTTCAAACATTATGATCTTGATGATGCAACTTTATTTGTCAAGAAAGTTGACAAAAAAGTTGTATATCTTGTGGTATATGTATATTATCTTTTGATGACAGGGAACAATGAAAGCTACATTGCATCTATAAAAAAGGAATTGAAGAAAGGTTTTGAAATGACTGATTTGGGCTATTTTCATTATTGTCTTGGTATTAAAGTAACTGAACATCAAAAGTCCATGTTCCTTTATCAAAATAAGTACACTGGAGATCTGTTGAACAGGTTTTGCATGACAAAATGCAATCTTCTTACTACTCCAATGGAAAAAAACATAAAGTTCACATTCATTGAAAAGAATTTGAGGATGCAACAAGTATAGACAGCTTGTAGGAAGTCTCAACTACCTAACTACTATCAGACCAGACATTTCATTTGTTGTTGGAACCCTCTCCAGATTTATGAAAAATCATTGTGAGGGACATTGGTCTGTTGCAAAAAGAGTTCTAAGGTACTTGAAGGGAACTCAAGAATTCGCAATCAAGTATATAGAGGTGGATGACTTCAGATTGATTGGATACTCTGATTCAGAATCCAATGGAGACAAAGAAACTGGGTATCTACTTCAGGTTATGCTATGAGTCTTGGATCAGGAGCTGTCTCCTGGAGATCATGCAAACAATCAGTCTCAGCAGATTCCACAACATAGGTAGAATATGTGGCAGTAGCTGAGGTAACAAAAGAAATTGTGTGGCTCAGGAAAATTCTTGAATATTTGCTGGTAAAACAAGTAGAATCAAATCCACTCATGATTGACAATACCTCAGCAATAAAGTTTGCCAAGAACCAAAAGTTCCATGATCGAGCGAAGTACATCAATACTAAATATCATTTGATTCGACATCATGTTGAGGCCAAAACAATCCATGTCCACCATTTTTCCACAAATGAGCAACTTCCAGACATCTTCACCAAAGCGCTTGGAAGAGAAAAGCTTGAAAGATTCAGAATGATGCTTGGACTCACCAAAATCCCTTCAAATTAAGGGGGGAATGTTGACACCTAATCACCACGATTGGGTGAATAACTGAAATAGATGTAAATAGATAATAGAAAATATGAATAGTCACTAGGAGATGAAATGAACAAGTCTCTTCCTTATGTATATAATAAAGACCAACCTGAATGAATATTAATGAATTGTTTTGAGGAGTTACCTCTTGGTCTGACAATAATTAAGAGTCATTTTCTATAGGCCAGGGGGAGACACTATGGAAGTAAGGGAGCATTTAAGGATTCCCTAACTAAGATAGTTTAGCAGAAAGCATTAAGAAGGTAAACACTCAAGACAAAGTGCATTAAAGAAAGTTCTAAAATATCATTCCTAGTGTTAGAGTCCGTCTAGTTATTCCTCCATTAGAGATCAAAACTCTTTTTTGCATTTCATGTTTGGGTGTCCCATCAATTTCGATTAGTTGCATTTTTTTAGGCGTGCCATAACTCTGATGGAATGGTTTGTGTCACTCATTCCCCTCATGTTTGGCACTGCTGGTTCAGGTCTGTTCATAAAAATCAAATCTTGAAAGGTCATATTTCTAGGTCATGACAAGTGTTCTCGGTCATTAGGTCTAGGTTTAAGTCAATTTGGTTTTGAAAAGTCTAATAAAGCCAGCAGGCCAGAGGGAGGTCCTCGATAAGTGGTTATCTCAATGATTTTTATCATTATACAGATAGATTAGGACTTCTCTTCAAAACTCTATTTCGAAGATAAGTCGTCCTCTCATTTTTATAATATATTTTCAAAAATTTCAGTTCTTGAATTGTCTAGGCGCAAGCTTCCTCTCCTTTGCCAGATTATATCACAGCTATCCCTACAAAATATTATCAAAGAAAATCATTATTTCAACCAAATTTAAGGAGGAAACCAAAAAGTTAGAAGTCTATTAATCCTGAAAAAGTGTCAAAGACAAAACTTTACAAAATGGGTTATGGACCAAGAAAAAATCAAATTTGAGTCTTTATAAAGATATTTCAAAGAAATTTCAAACAATTGTACATGCCAAGAGTGGAGAAAATCATTCCAAGGCAAATTTGTGAGTTTGAGTGGAGGTTGGAGCAATTTTCGGGCGCGCGACGCACTGGGTTAGGTACATGATGCATTGGCTGCATGCATCACACTAGGCACAAAGCACCAGTGTTAAATTACAAGTGCGCGGCGCATCAGGAGCGCGCGGCGCACTGGGCAAGGCGTGCAACGCTTACAGTTTGGAGCCTGAAAACGATTGGAGAACTCATCAAATCGCCTCTTCTTCACATCAAATTTTTAGGTAGGCAAGCCTACATTTCCTTTGCTTTGTTTTTAATGGTGAAAGTGATGAGTTCATGTACGATTTCCATGGAAACTAGATTTTGAAAGCCTCCCTTTGTCAATAGAAAAAGTGTTGTAGGGTTTGAAACAGTTTTGTTACCAAGGTTGTGTTTTTTCCACCATTTCCCGTATTCCTCATTCTCCATCATATTTCCTCATCAATTCCCTCATTAATCATACACTACAATCCCTGAAATCCTAATCCCCCACCTCTATTAAAAACACATCAAGCCTACCTAATATCCCAAAACCTCAATCCAAAATTTACATTTCCCCTTCCTTCCCTAATTAAATTTTATTTCCAAAGTCCCTAATTCCCTAATGATTTCCCTTTCCTAATATTCCCTTGTGCATTTGTTTCCCCTTGGTCACAGCATTGTTAGAGCAAAGAGAAGTTTTCTTTCAATTGTACACACAGTTTTATATATCAACATATATATTCCAACTATCTTGTTTTCAAAGTCATGTCAGAGATGGATTCAATCTATGAGCAGGAGTATGACAGTGATTCTACACCGGAGGTTAATATGCCACGGAGGTATCACAAAAGTGGCTAAGGTGGTCAGCATGTCAGGGAGGAGCCTACTTCTTTGGCTCAATTGCAGGCTTGCCCACTTGCAATGGATTTCTTTCAGCATCGATCATGTTTCCAATACTGTGAGATGATCTCACAAACCCAACATCATCGTGAACTAGTTCGATTATTTGTTCTCTATTTACATGATGGCCATGTAAACCTCACTGGAGTAAATTTCACCTTGTCACCAGAGACTATTGCTCAGGCCAATGTGATACCAAATGTAGGAGAGGAATGGAGCAAACGCCAACAATTAGATAGATTCTACTATGAGCCATACATCAAACCTGGGTATATGAGACACTTGATCACAATTTTTCCTTTCAGATTCCTAACGGATGAGTTTTCTCCATTGATGAAACTCATCATTCGGTATTTTAGTTGTGAGGGCAGATTCTCGCGTCTCTATGCGTACCATGTCCGTTTGTTGATGCATTTCACGAGGGTACGTATGATGAACATTTTGTACTTCATGTGTCACAACATAGAGAGGATGGTGACTTTAGTACAAAGGAAGACCCCAGCACAGCAGCATAGAATCATATATCATTATGCGCTGATCAAAATCATAGTGATACATCAGTTGACACAGTAGGGCATTACCTGGGAGGATTTCATCTCCCATGACTTCTTCTTAGCGCCACAGCCGCCTCCCAAGATAGTTCATGATGAGGGAGCGCCTTCACACTAGCCAGACATTCCTGAGATTGAGCATATAAGTGCTCCTCCGTATGTGACATACCAGCGAGGCCACAGGGCCTTATTTGCATCCACACAATGAGTACTATCTCCACCCGGGGTGGAAGGGGTCTCGTTGACTCCATCAGCACAGGGAGTATTATCTCCACATCATGTGGATGGGGTCTTGCCTTCTTCTTCAGCACATGTACAGATCTAGGACAGGGGCAAGAGGCCTATGCATGATGAGGGTCCTTCAGGAGGCCGAGACACGGATTTCACTATCATTGATGTTGATGCGAGCTCTCCTAGCTCGGAGCTAAAGGAGATCATCCGGGAGCAAAGGGATGAGAATGACTCGCTGCAAAAGAAATTGAAGATGGCTAAGTGGGTGATAAAATAGTTGGAGCAGCGCAACAAATAGCTAGAGGATGAACATACACTTTATGAGCTGCGGCAAATGCGTGAGGATCGAGAATTGCCTCGAAAGAGACCCGGTGATATGACACCGATTGATTGAGATTCTATGCTCATCCGTTTGAACACTCATCTGCAAAAATTGTTGCCCACAGCAAACAGAGACAAAGACATGCTTTGTCACATGAAAAATCATTATTGGAATCGTCTGCATGTTTGCAAAGAAAAAATGAAAATTCTAAAGAGGCGATTGAGCAAAGCACTAAAATGGCGAAAAAAGCCCGATCCACTCCAAATTTAGGGCGAGTCTTCATTGGCGGGGCACAATACATGATGGAGGGTCTTCACTCCGAATTTAAGCAAATTCGAAGAAATTTTTGTCATTTTGAAAATTTTGTCCTAAAAACAGGTTTTTGGGCTCAACGCGTAGCGCATCGACGCGCACGCTTAAGATTGGGACACTTGCTGGAGGAAACCCTTACATTTTTGGGATTTTCATGATAAATTATGCATGATTAGCTATTTCCAAAGCATTTCATCAAGTTCTGGGTGATCAAAAGGCTCAAAAACACCATGAAAATCACCTTTCTACCACCTTTTGCAGCAACAGGAAGTACTTCTGGGAGAATGACAGTTTGAGGGAGCAAATGAGCTCCAAATTGAAAACTTCCACTTGGGCTGGATAGAAGACATGCAGGGCTTTCCAAAAAGCTATTGTGAGCTTGATTTGGATGTCAGAAAGAGCCCCAAAAGCTGGTTGAAAGGCACACGGCGCATAGAGCTCACGCGCGCGGCGCATAGAGATTTTTGGCCAATTTTTCATCTTTCAGCTCAGAAATTCGGCCAGTTTGACTAGTTTTGATTTGTGATGTAATTTTTGACTTTTCTTGACGTGATTGATTGAACATGATGTAATTTTGACACTTAGTTACTTGTTCTAGAATATTCATTCACCAAAGAGTGAAAATTTAATGAATTAATTGGTTTCCTACCTTATAGAGGCAAGTTGTTTTGACTTCCTAGATTGTAGTGCCTTGTTTAGAGTTGGTTGAAATAGCTCCTAGGATGATGAGATCGACCCCTAGGGGCAAGGGAATGGGTTGGCTTTCCTATATTATGTAATTTCTCAATCATTTTCAGGAGTTGGAGAGGTTGGACTTTTGGGAAAAGCTTGACACTGTATTGTACATATTTTATCTGCATTTTTGGCAAAGGAAAGACCAGGGTTTTGCAGCACTATTTGGGATTCATGTGGCTTTATGTGTTGATGGTTTTCTTCTTTCAGTATTTGTAAGTTGTTTATGTGTATCATTTACCTTCTCTTATCTTCTGCAATTGAACAAATGAAGTGTTAAGGTAGAATCCATAATTTGTTATGCTCTGCCTTTAAGTTTGTTTGATTTTCCATGTTTTCATCTGTTTATGGAGAATCTTTGAAAGTTTCTTGATCTCCTTAACTTTTCACCAGTCAAATATAGCCATTCATTCTCTTTAAAATCATTAAGACAATCGCCTACCTTTCCCCAAGTAGACCTCTGCAAAAACTGTGTCTCATCCCCGCACCCAAAATTTCCTTTCCCGTAGATTCAACAAAACTCCAAAAAAATCAATTTCAAACTCCTTATACTTCATACCTATCCTAAAATTAATTACCAATTTAGTCATCTCGAGCCTCATTGATCACCTTTTGCCGAGATTGACCCGGAGAGAGCCCTCTCCTGTCCTCGTAGGGCTAGCTACGAGGCTGAGCGTGGTTTGATGTAGCCTTGAGTTTTACCTTATTTCAGCCTAAGGTAGATTTGAGTGCTAACACCTAGTTTACCATTAAGATTTCATAGAAACACACGTGATTATTAAGAAACATAAGGAAAAACAATAATACACATGAGAGAATACTTATTTGATTTTCGCTTTACACAAGAATCCTAAAAAATATATCCAATTTTTATAAAATAACACTTTGATTTTATATAAAAGTCTATAGAGATGTCTTTGAATCCACCGTCAATACTTTGAAATGTGAAGTATGTATACAAAAAGTATTTACAAAATATCTCATAACAATATGAGATTTAATCTAGGGAATCGAAATATCTTCAAGCATGAAGGTAGTGATAGATGGAAAACTGCATCATGTTGTCCCTCTTATTGTGGTAGTGTTGGCTTTTACAGTTGGATTTGAGCCATTCAAGATGGCTGATATTTGTATGCTGGAATCATCTTTATCTTTAATATTTAACTAATACTCTCTAGCATACTACTCTTTGACCCTGTTTATTTGTCTCTTGCCTGCCTTCAGATTTACTAAGGTAACTTATAGTAAATCTGTCATCTTTTCCCACCATTCATCCTCGGGTAACTTTAATTTGAGAATTCTTATGTAGATTTCGTCTGTTCTGTGTATTTGGAAGAATTAGGATTGATGACAAACAAATGCTTCACCTCATGCTCTAGAAAAATAGATTCTCCAAGGTATCATGCAATACTTTTCCAGTTGGCAAGGCTTTGACACCTGAAGTGCTTGCTTGTTCCTTGGCTAACTTCCTTAATCTATCTGTGTAGTCCAATTGGGTCATAAGTTTATCATGGATGACCATAGGACTGGGAAGGCCTTTTTTCCTCAAAATTTAAAATTTGGCCATGAATTTGTCAATGCTCACCTGCATGTTATGGCATTTTTCCTCTAAGTTGACCATAAGGTTTCTTTTGGAAAGAACCTTTTTAAATTCGATGATGGCTTCAGCCCTATCCTCTACCCCAAGCTCATTAAGCTCATGTATGTTCTTGTTGTTCAGGAAGTGGATGAGTCGATTAGCATCCTCAGGCTAGTCTCCTAAATCTTGCTTTACTTTCTGAATTTCTTTAGTGGCCACCTTTACCAATTTAGTTTGCTCAAATATAACTTGAATTAATGGCCAAATATCATTGATAGAGTCAATGATATTGGCCGAGAGCATCTCTTTGGTCTCTCCTAGTGGCTTTTGCAGAGTTAAATAATTTTCTAGGACCTTGATTTTTTCACCCATCCTTAGGGATTTCTGTGTTTCTTCTCTTTGTTGAATTTGGGAAAGCTTACAGTTAGTTTCTAAGCTTTCCACTTTCTCCTTTAACCTTTTGAGCTTTGTTTCTTGGATTGACATATCTTCCATGGCTTTTACTAGCTCTGTTATTTTCTCTATTGAGGCACCTGCTATTGTAGTTTCATTAGTGATTGGCAGTGTTGTGGTAGGTTGAGCTGTGGGCGCCAATAATGCTGCCAATGTTGAAGGAACTACAGTAGAAACAGTGGCAATGACAGTCCTAGAAGTGGTGGTCAAGTGACTTTGTTTAGACTGAATCAATGTGTCCAACTCTTTCTCTGTTTCTTTCAGTTGGTCATTTAACTTTAGGACCAAGTCGATATGCTCTTCTTTTCCTTTTTGTGTCTCTGGGACTTTTGCTATTTGTGGCTGATGTAGGGGTGGAATCTTGAGTTGCTTATTCAAAGAAGTTATGTCATCAGTGTTCTTCTTTATCAATTTTTTGGTGGCCTTTACATCTTTCAGATCATGTCCCAACTCAATGATTAAGTCCTCTAAGGACTTGATTTTGGTGTTTTTGGCCTGCTAAGAGGCCTTCTCCAATTGGAACTGAGCTGATATGTTATTCAGAGAGTTTTGCAGTTGGTGGGCTGTGATGGCTTTCCCTGTCAATGTGGAGTAAATTATCTCCCCTGTCTGCTTATGAAGCTCAATCTGGTCAAAAGGATGAATATCCTTTGCCAACACTTTGAAGTCTATCTTTTTCAAGTCTACTGCTATTCTTGGTTGTTGAGTGGTAGGTTTCATGAATTTCATCTTCATTTTACCTTCTTTCACATCATAGGCTGACATAAGCCTTGTCTGATTGGTAGGTGCCATCTTTAGGTATTGTGCATAAGTTTGGGCTTTTAGCCTCTCATTCCTCACTTTTATGTCCTTGTATCTTTCCCTGATGTCTTGGTGCCTATCAGCTGGCATCCTAAATGAGGACACTTCAACACTCTGCTTCCTTTCCAACATCTGAGTTTGTGGTGTGGAAGGTTCTAGTGTGCCCCTAGAAAGAGTGGCAGGCTTGCTTCCTTCTCTTTCTGTGTCGGTGGCCCCAACTGTTTCTTCTGTGAATTCCTGTTCAAAGACAGGATTTAACCTTTTCCTTTTGACCAAGCTGGTCTCTGGATATGTCTGTGTGGTTTCTTTGCGTAAAGTAGTAGCCTCTTCCCTATTTCTTTTGAGGCCTTTCTCCTCATTCAAAGGAGTTTGCAAGATTTGGGGAGTACTCATGATGGGCTCTGGTATACCTGTTTGAGTTAACTCCTCTGATAGGTATGGTTGTTCTGACTCTTCTTGCACCTGGGATTTTTCTTCTATATGTGATTCACTGTGTGCCTATGATTCTCCTTGTGCTTATGATTCTTCTTGGACATGAGATTCTCCTGGCACCTGCAAGAAATATCCCTCATCAAGCCTTTTCTCTAGATCAATTAGAGAATTTTCAACTGCAACTTTAGTGCTATCCATGTTCACTAAAGTATTCTCCACCCATTCCAATTCATTTTCATGTTTTTCTATTTAAGGGATTCGGTGGTGAATGTAGGGAACCATCTTGTTTTTTTTTCTTTTGTTGTAGATGAAGTCCAGGGGATCATATCTCCACATGAAGCTCTATTTTGGTTTAAGTCTATGAAGGATTTTCTCTGCTTCTTTTCCACCTTCTTGGTTATTACACACAAAGGGGCCTAGTTGATATTTGGTTGTGAGTTGGGCCTTCTTTTTAGCTTTAACAAAATGCACCTCATCTGAATTGATTATCTACTTGTAGTACTCCAAAGCAAATAACCTCATTAAGAGGTATCTAGGAAGTTTATATGGGGCCAACTCACAACCATAGATCCTATTTTTAGTGTGATTTTGGTAGAAGTACCAATCTCCCACTTTGTGTTGTTTTGAAAGCTGTAGGATCCTCCTAATGTCTGAACTGATTCTTGGAGGAGGACTTCCTATTAGCATTGTCAGTATAAGATGTACAAAAAGATCTATGAAGCGTGTGTATGGATGTGGGTAGTCATGCTTATGGATCAAAGGATTCCAGAAGATCACTAACCTAGGATGACCTTCATTATCATGTTTTTGGAGAGTGAAGGGAACTTTTTAGCTTAATAATATAGAAAAGAATGGTATAAAACTGAGGAATACTTGAATACTTTTTCATTACTCATTCTAAGAAATTGCTCATGCATCCTATCAGCTATGAACTTGGCATAATCGTACATGATAGTAGGAGTTTGTCTTGGAGTGAAGATGGACATGAAATCTAGGATGATTTCATCTATATACTCACTGGTGGTGTATCCTAAGACACTAGAAATCATTGCTACAATGTCTTGACCAAATGGGGAAAATATGGTAGCCACATATGGAGGAGGATTTTTTGGGATTTGCTTTTCCTCCGTGATTAAAGTTTGAAACATCTCATCAATTTTGTCAGTGGTAAGCTTGGGGAAATGGTCTAATAGGTCTCCAATTGAAATAGGGGTTAAATTTTGTCCTACTTGAAGTTGCAGCATTTCATTAATTGATTTAGCAGTGATGCTGAAGAGTACAGTCTGGTCTGGGGACATCACTGCTCGTTGGATGGGGATATACTTTGCATGGCAATAATGGATAATTTCTAGAAAGATATGTACCTCAGGGAATTGATACATGGGTAAACTAGACTGCCAAAGGCCAATTTTATCAGCATGGTTTAGGGATTGGTCTCTATATCGACAATATAATTTGATAGGGGATTCAAGGATAGAGGTGCCTTGATTTGGAAATCTTTATCAGCAAGGGGAAGGTGGTCCAAGGTCTAGGTGTCGAGTGGAAATTGGTCGATCTCCATAGAAATTAGAGCAGCCATCATTAGTTCTTGTGGATTTAAGAATGGGGAAGGTAAATTTTCAGTTTTTTAGGGTGGGGTGAGTCAATTTTAGGTGGGTTTTGGCTACCAGAGTTTCCCTTCAATTTCAGTTAAGAAAACTTAGTGTCTGGTTCAAAAATTGACAGGATTTACAATGGATTCTAGTTTAAATACCTGGAATTTGAATAAATTGGGTCTAAACCAGGTGAATGGCAACTGTGAAGGGTTGAAAAATATTTAAGTAGGCTGGAAGGAAAACTAGGAGCTTTGTAGCATCTTTAGTGTGCAATTGTATGTGGGTTGACAACTTGGATGTTCACAGATGCGTGCATGGAAGTTTTCAGTTGAGAAAACTGATAAAAATAATGGTTTGGGGATTTTTTGGATTTATGTGCGAAAAGTCAATTTGGCGTGTATGGGTGAACAGTTACTTTTTGTCACGTAGCAGGGTGAACAATGTCTATTTTGGTGTGTAGCGGGCTGGCGGTAAGTGGTTTGCTTCACGTAGCTTTTGGGTGCTTGGCGGTATTGGGGGGAGGCCACCCGTTTCCATTCATTGAGCGCCATGTCGCCTTCGGGGCCCAGTAGAAAACAACCCATTTCAGGCGGGTAATGTTCGGATTTCTTGCCCTTCCAAAATCAACATGGGCTATCAGATGGAGAGAGGAGAGATCATGTGGTGGTCGGGCAATGGAGTTGCACGGAAGGTAATGGGGGGGCCCAATGGGTGTTTAAGTGCGATGGTTTGGCTTAATGAGATATTAAGGCAGGGATTAAGGTATCGGGCGGGTTTAATTGGACTTTTAACTAACTTAATCAAGGACCGATTAGTCAATGGGTCCCGGGTAGAAAACCTTAGTTAATATAATTAAACTAGGGTGGGATTAATTAATTATTGTGGGAGTTAATATATATACGGGAAATGGTTTTTATTAGGGATTTAATAAATAAGTTAATAATTTAGTAAAGTGAGTGGAAGGGGAACCATACTCTAAGAATATGATTTGCATGTTTATAATGCTTTCCGATAAAACTTAGGATATAGTGCTTTTTATGGTTTTTTGATATGAAAATGAGCTATGTGGCGGAATAAAACTTTTCCTAGGTAAAAGTGGTTTAACTTTAGGAAATAATATTATTTAGGGGAAAATGAATTAAATGAGGGGGGAATGAATGTTTATGAGGGGATTTTAGTACTTATTGCCTATAATTCATTGAGTCGAGGGTGCAGTCCCTCCAAAAGTCAAAAAATGCTCTGAGCCTCTTTGACATAGGGTTTCTAAGTACTTTGATCTTTATTTTGGGAAATTAGTTAAGTAAAAGGTGAAATGAATGAAGGAAATTAATTAATTGACTTTGATGTCCATCTGCATGCTTGAGTGCCCATTCACATTTGGAACTTGTATGATGAAAAAGATGATAGACATTCTTTTATCTAATCAATCATCAAAATTCTGCAACCTTTCTTCTACTTACCCATCTACTCATCCTACCATTTTTACTTCTCTTTATTAGGGTGCATTTCAGCTAGCAAACCCTTCTCAAACATTTTTTATTTTTTTTTACAATAGTAAACTAACTAAATCTAACCTTATTACATCCAAGGGCTCAGATTAAACAATTGATCTCCTTTTATTTACTCTACCTATCTACTTATCTGCCAAGATTAAACAGTTTGGTCAGATTTTATTCTCTATCTATGAACATGAAATTGAAACATAAAATAGCCAAGATTAAACATTTTGACTATCATGGACTGTGGCAAAGATTACAAACTACACACAATCATTTATTTTGCACAAAAAGTAAAAAGTAGTGGCATTTTTCCTTGTACACTTTGATCATCTTTTCCTTTCCTGGGGTTCATATTTTTCATTTTTTTTGGACCTTTTATTATTCTTTTTGTCCTTTGGTTTTTCTTTTAGGACATACCCTCTTTACATTTTTTAATGTTTTTGAATATGGAGAACATTTGCAAAAATTAAAGGTATGTACATATTACAAGTTTAATCTCAGCCATTCAAAAATTATGAATCCTATTGGTATCGGAACGTAACATCAGGAAAATTCCCAAAGGCTTAGGAATCACTTGAATGGTAATGGCAAGATACATAGTAAAGCTTGATGGTGGAGACAAGAAAATTCCTCAAGTTATTGGTGAAGAAATATGGAGGCACCCAAGATTGTTTAGGCCTAGTAATACCTTTCCGGGTTTCAGGATGACTACGGTAAATCCTAGTAGTGTATGTTTATTTGTTTTGGCCTAGGAATCCCTTGACCGGTAATGGTGAGATACAAGGTAAAGCTTGGTTGTATAGATGAGAGTTTCAGGACTAGAAATTCCTTGACTAGTAATGGTGGAATATGTGGTAAAGCCTGAGGAAGCCCTATTTGTTTTGATGTGAGTCCCACATTCATGCTTGGAATATGGCATAGGTTGATTGGCTGAAAGAAAGACTTGGTTGAACCAAATTTATGGTTAGTTGGTAACTGGAAGTACCTAATTTGGTTAGCTTTTGCATATGTTAATAAGAGCTCTTTTCCTCTTGTATTTCATGATTATTTATGCTTGTTATTATGTAGCTTTGATGGGTGTTCCATCCTTGTTATTATGATGGTCATATATTGGTTATAAGCATGGTTTTATGAAAAACTTTAGTTATGTCTCTCGTCATTTTTTGATTAGTAAATGAATGGTTAATGAATGCATGACCTAATAGATGACAATGCAACTATTGAGAGAAGGCATCAAACCTTCCTAACAATTCTCAGATAAGTATGAGACCCTTATGTTCAGATATGTAACTATGACCTATAGATTACATGTTTGTGATGTCTTTCATGAAAAAAATTCATGGTTAGGATCGGTCAGGTTAATTCTTGATCAAGTTTTGAATAAAAGGAATTTTTTTTTGTGCCATTTATGATTTCCGAGAGTTTCATCAAGTTCTGGGTAGAAGTATGATTCCTAGCCATGAAAAATTGCCTCTGATATCGATGTCCTTGGCACAAAATTGAGTAATTTAATCTACAGTGATTCGACAAGAAGATTATGGTAGTGACTAGAGGGTTATAGTCATTGGATTTCCTTTTGATGGGAGTGACTAGGAGTCGAGATGATTAAAATTCCAAGTTAACTCAAGGGTTGGCCACCTAGAGTGGTCCATTAGATCCTAGGGGTCCTGTAGTTCTTCAGGGTGGTCAATAAGGTTTTGGTTGGAAGATTCTGCTTCCTTAATTGTACCTATGATGTTGACTCATATCATAGTAACACTTCCTCACATATTTACCCTGGTGGACCGATGAACTTGGGTAAGTTTGGGAGGAGGTTATTACATTCTTGGAGAAAATATCATCATTAGAAGAGAAACAAGAATGGGTCACAAAGATGTTGGTTTAGGACTTTGAAAATATCAATAGAAAGGGAAAACAAAATGTTGTGGAAAATGTAGTCTCAAGGAAAGAAGAAGACATAAATGGTTTACTACGTGATATTTCCTCTTCAAAATTTCATTGGGTGGAAGAAGCAAGGATATAATGGCACTGAGATGAGAAGACTTTGCAAGATCATTCAACAACTACTGAATGACCCTGATCACCTAGTAAAAAAAATTACATTGAATGACCCAGTAACCTCTTGCCTTATTTTGGTGGGATTGCGGTAAATCTCGCAAATCCATTGCCCGATTTTGGTGAGAATGCAATTTTTGTCCAGCCCAATCTATGGTTAGGTGGTACATGGGAGTGCCTCACTTGGTGGGATTTTTCATATGTTAATAATAACTCTTTTCCTCTTGTATTTCATGAGTATTTATTCTTGTTATTATGTAGCTTTGATGGTTGTTGTATCCTTGCTATTATTATGGTTATATGCTAATTATAAGCATGATTTTATGATAGACTTTAGTTATGACTCTCATCATATTTTGATTAGTAAATGAATAGTTAATGAATATATGGCCTAATAGAAGATAGTGCATCTATTGAGAGAAGGCATGAGACCTTCTTGACGATTCTGAGACCTTCTTGACGATTCTCAGATAAGTATGAGACCCCTATGTTCAACAATGTAATTACAACATGTAGATTACATGTTCATGATGTGTTTGAAGGAATGTTTGTCATGGTTAAGATGGGTCAAGCTAGGTATTGATAACCTTTTGAATAAAAGGATTTTCTTTTGTGTCATTTATTATTTCTAGGAGTTTCATCAAGTTATTGGTAGAGGTATGGATCCTAGCCCTAAAAAAATGGCTTAGATCTCTGGGTTGCTAGCACATGAATAAGTAACTTAGTATACAATCATTGCGAAGAAAGCTTATGCAAGTGACTGGAGGGTTATAGTCACTAGATTACCTTGTGATGGTACCAACTAGGAGTCCAGATCATTAAAAAGTAATGTTAACTCACGGGTTTGGAACCTGGAGTGGTTGGTTAGCTCCTAGGGTCATGTAGTTCTTGAGGGTGTTTAGTAATGTTTTGGTTGGATGATTTCACTTCTTTAACTTTACATGGGAGGTTGAGTCATATCACAGTAACACTTCTTAAAATATTTAACACAGAGGACCGATGAACTTTTGTAAATGTGGGAGGACGATGTTACAAAGTAGTATCAAAGCATGGTTCAATACTTGTAATAGATGGGTGGAACTTCTTTCTCATGCATGCATTTTAGTTGTCTATGTTTTTTTTGTTTATGTATCGTGGTGGTCACTATGTAGTTTATGATTTTGTTGGTACATTATGATCTTGATATGTTGGATGAGATGAAGTAGGAGCTGCAGATTATTTGAGTAAGGTTGTAGCACTAGACCTCGGGGTAAGTGCATATCGTCATATAGGTTTCTATGGTGGGCATGCATGTATGTTGGTTAATGGTTGATTATAAGCATTATGGTTATGTATATGCTTGTCATTCTATTTTTTTTTTTGGTTATAGGCATGATAGATGTTCGTTGATTGATGCAATCATATGTATGTGCATCAGTTAGTCATGAATGGTAATAACTTGTTGTTATATGCATGGCAGTTGTAGACATTATGATCATGATCATTGCCACTAAGCTATTGATGTTATTATGTATCGTGTTAATTTGGATTCTTTTGTGAAGATGGTTATGGTTACGTTATTCAGGTATGAATCCATATATTTGTGATATTATGTCATACTAATTTGGTCTGACTTGCGTAGATGTGATACCCTACCCTGAGATATATTGAGGTATCAGTTCAATTATGTTGTCTATTTCATTTATCTAACATGCTATGTTTACATTTTGTCTGAATGTTTGATTAATTGCATGATATGAGTATGTTCTTATAAAATTGTATGACGGAATGATATTTTTTTAAGATGGTTGTGCTAATACAATATATGTTGAGAAAATTGATATGTACTTGAGTGTAAGTGGGTGCTAGTTGTTGTAGTATGAGTAATGGTTTGTATTCTTGGTAAAGGTTGATTTCAAATTAATATACATGATGTCTTGATCTTTGGAACATGTGGCTAACATGTATGAACAGTTGTAGGGAAACATGTTTGGAGTTAACGTGACAAGGTGAGATTTGATATGTTTATATAACTAATAGTTGGGTGATTTATTATCACATAATAAGACTCAATTGTAGCAAGGTAAGTGGTAAGAAAGGAATTAGGAAAGAATCAATTTGGCTATGTTTGGCAACTGCAATTCCAAATGAATGAGTGTTTTGCATAAGTACAAGAAGTATTCTTAACCTTAATTTTGTCTGAGATTATGTGGATATGTGCTATATTCATGAGCATGTATTTGATAGTTATAACAACTTGTTTTTAGGTATGCATGGATCCGTCAAGGAATTGGAGTTCCTTGAGAGATGATATATGTATGTGTTCAGTTACAGGGAAACGTTCTTAGCACAACAAGATAAGATAACTAGTATATTGTTATATTTATTTATAGACTAACAATTATGTGTTTATGGAAGTATGATGCAGGGATTGCATGGAAAAAAAGGACTACCATGAATTTTTGAACAAGTCTTGGGTTGATCCTTTCCTGAGAAGCATTGGGAACCCATGGGGATTGAGTCATGGTGTATGTTGCTATTTTTGTGCTTTCTTTGTTTTGTGATTTGTTTGTGCTTGACTTGTGGTTTTGATTATGTCTGATGCATGGCCATGCCACTTTCTTTGTGGTGTCATATTGCTATTGGTTTTTCATGGTTTTCTTCCTAGTTTCTTTTGGTTCTTTCCTTTTATGCTTTGAGAGTATTTGTAATTTGTTGGGAAGGAGGGAGCCAATGGATCTTGGGGATAGTTTTATGGTACCCAATAGGTAATGTAAGACCCATATGAATCTCAGTGCATGTATAAGGGAAAATGAAGGAAAGAATATGAGAGTCAATTAGATTGGTTGGATCTATTGGGGTAAATAGATGGTGTTAGGACAATCATGAGAAAGGTAACAAGAAAGGTAAGGAAAATGTAATTTAGGTTTCAGATGCCTTATCTACGTTGGGAACCATAGTTCTCAATGTTGTGCATGAGATGCATAGATAAAGGGATTTCTCTTAACCTTGACCTTATGATAACTAGTAATTGCATTGTGATTATGATTATGTTGATGCCAATATTTGTATAAATGTATGTATGTATTTTTTTGTCTAATAGGGTCGTCAAGGATCATGATTTTTTTATGCTAATGGTTATATGCATGTATGTTTGTATGTATGTCGTTGTGTGACAAGGTCGCAAAGGACTATACTTGTGGATGAATGATTGCTTAGGAAGATGAATGGCATGAAGAGGTCGCTGGTCTTATGAGGAATTGAGTGGGAAGAGTAGCCATGATAGATCTATAAGGTGAGTATCATGTGTATATGAATTGATATTGTGTGATTATACCATATCTATTTTTATGTTATGGTAGGTAATGCTGAGGGATACATCCGTGGAATGAAAGCAGTGTGATCTACGATATGGTGGGAGAAGCATGGATAATACACTATAAAAAAAGGTTGCTTTGTAAGGATAATGTGATGTTAGGATCTACAGTATTGGTGTTGCATACATGTAGCATATGCAATATTGTGTACATATGGTGTTTTGTGCATGTTGTATATTTATTTTTATGTGCATGTTGCATATGTGGTGTTGGGTACAGATGGTGCTATGTAAATGTTGTATATGTAGTGTTATGTACAAATCTTGTTGTGTACATGTTCTACATGTGGTTTATTTGTGTACAGTGTTGTGTACATGTTGTACATGTGGTGTTGTGTGCATGTGATGTTGTGTACATGTTGTGGAGGTGGTGTTGTGTACACATTGTGCAGGTGGTGTTGCGTACACGCGATGTTGTGTACACATTGTGCTAGTGGTGTCGTGTACATGTGATGTTGTATATACATTATGTAAATGGTGTTGTGGATAGGTGGTATGATGTACATGTTGTACATGTGGTATTGTGTGCATGTCAGCATGTTGTGTTGTGCACATGTGGTAATATGTATGTGCATTGTGTATTCATGGTATCATGACATGTGTATATCTTGTGTTATGTATATGTATTGTTTTGTACACTAGGTGTAGTTGTATGCATGTCATACATGTTGTGTTGTGCACATGTGGTATTATGTATGTGCATTTTGTAGTCATGGTACCATAACATGTGTTTATCTTTTCTTGTACTATGTGCGCATATATGTATTGTTTTGTACACTAGGTGTAGGTGTATGCATTTTGTTGTGGTCTACACCGGGTGTAGGCACTACAAGAAAAAAATACATTGGTCAGGGGTAAAAAATGTCACCATAAGCTCATTGGTGACCGTTAAAAGAGCATTCGTCACCAAAAAATGAAGGTCATCAAAGGTGGTGTCACCAAAAGTGTAGGTGTTGTAGTGACATACAAAGTCTGTAATGAATAATGATTTATAATGATGGATAGTGACCGTCACTATTTCATATGAGCAATGGTGATGGACCACAACCTCCATCACCAAGAATTGAACGTCACCAAAGGTGGCGCCGCCAAAAGTATAGGTGTTGTAGTGACATTCAAATTTCATCACCAATAATGATTTATAACGATGGATAGTGACCGTCACCATTGCATATGATCAATGGTGACGGACGATACCCTCGGTCACCAAAACCTGAACGCCACCAAAGGTGGCATAGCCAAAAGTATAGATGTTATGGTGGTTGTTACACAGTAATTTGTCACCGTTTGTCACCGTCCCTGTTACCCCTCTCCTGCACCTTGGAGGACTCATTCCGAGACTTGTGAGAAGTGACAAGACTTGAAACGACTTGCATCATTCACCTCTGAACATGAGCTGCATATGCCCTAAAGACATCTCCTGCTCCTTGCCCTTAAAAACAACCCTTTTTACATTAGCGCTGGTCCACTGTGTTATGCCCGCGCCAATGGGGAAAATCCTATAAAAGGGGCGCGCCATTAGTGCTCTGTCCCAGAGTCGCAATCGCGCCAACCTTTTTGGGAAATGTTTTGAACTAATCAACCTCTGAAATTTCTATCCAACTCATGCACCAATTGAATCCAAGTTAAGTGAGGATGGTTTGGCTTCGAATCTCCTTGAATGGGAAGTAGTTTGCCACCATTCCATAGAAGTTTCCAAGTGATGAAGCCAAATCCATTATTGTTGTGATTGACCTTATCTCTTCCTTTTCTTCTATAAAAGCTTGTCTCCATGGCTTGAGCAAGCTAATTCTGATTCTAGTGGCAATACTTGTGCTGAAAGGAAGATATCAAGAGATTGGAGTTGCAAGAGCCTTCTTTGTGTCCATAAGGCTTTACCTAAGTAAGGAGATCTTGTCACCCAAGAGAGAGAGAACTTGTCCCTCATCCCTTCAAGCTTTGCAAGACTTGTGTAGCTAAGCACCCAGCCAAAGGAGGACTTGACGTCAGGACGCTGGTTTTATTCTCCTTTGTTGATTATGAATAATAGATGACTATCATTATGGTTCCATTCTCGTTGTACTTGTAATGGTTGATGTTGAATTATATCCTTCCTGACTGATGTATAATTGCATATATTGGATTTCACGCTTGTGTTTGTATTGTTCTCTTTGTGTGCATGTGTCCGTTCACGGAGATAGTGGATGATTGTGACCGGCCAAGACAAAGGAGCGTCGGCTACGTCTCTTCTACAAATGAAAGCATTGGAACCCAAGTAGGTCTTTATCACATAGCTTTTATTTGCAATTAGGAACTTGCTTGATAGCATTGTTTGATTGTTGTTAGACCCATTCTGGGCTAGTAGGGATCGCCTCTATCCGTAGAGGGGATTTACCTCTCCAACAATTTGGCGACTCCACTGGGGAGTTTAGCTTGTTGTTTGATTTGTAAACTTAGACGGAGTCTGAAGCATGACCAGATAGCCTACGAAACACTATTGCTTTGCATTAGTGAAGTAGATCAAAGCCGCTTCAGTCAATCTCCGGTTTGGTTTGCAGACTGAACAACTTGGAATTTGTCTTGCCTCTTTGGTTTTCTCTTGTTTTCTTGCTTGGATAAGCTTTTGGAATTGAATTTATTTCTGCCTCTTGCTTCCTGGCTTTCCTAGATACTGTAACCGAGCTTCAGACTGGTTATTTTTCTCTTTGAATTGGCAAACTTCATTAGCACGTTTTTCCATTTGATAGTCGTGCTAGTGGCCCTTGTTGCTAACTGACAACCCGCGCCAATCCCTGTTTAGCGTGAGTTGTAGCCTGACAGTCGCACCAGGCCTCTAAGCTTTTTGATCCACTTGTTTGCCTGCTTTCTGAGCTTGGATTTGCATTTTACCACGTCTTTTTTGATTGCTGGAGTGTGTTTGATCCCTGTTTGACTGGTTCTTAACCTTCGTCCTTTGGGTGTTTGCCTCTTTCCATTTATTTCACACCTCAACCCTAGGGCATCTAGTGGCCATGTGTGTCGAGCGTTCCATGGGGGTTTTGGGTTTCTTGATTGTCCAGTTAACTTTGTGATTGCTTTTCACACTCGTTCAGTGATTGTTGAAGTGTTTCTGATTGATTTCCGAGTGACTTGCTTCTTCTTACTTGGATTTCATTCTAGCCTTGTTTGAGCTTAGATCACGTAGCTCGTACAAGCCTTTGTTTTCCTTTTGATTTGGAGAAGTATTTTAGTGTCTTGGGATTTCATTGTGTCTTCATTGAGTGAATTTTTCTCTTTACTCAGTGTTATCGTCTTTCAAAATTCATTCTAGTGCATTGTGCCTTTGAAAAGAAAATCAAATAATATTTTTTGCGATCAATAGTGAATGGAATAGAACTTTTTGTTGATTTGTATTATTGAAAAGAAAAAATTTTGTTTATTTTCCATTAGCTGCATTTGGGTGTTTGATTTATTGCGCTCGTTTTTTTTGATTGAAAATTCTTAACATTCTCATAGTTAGTATTCATCGAACGAAATGGTATTCTTTGGCATATAGCTTGCATCTAGGAAATTGTGAAAGATCACATACGATAGGACCTGAAATTGAAACTTAACTAAAGATCAACCATAAAATAAACCGAATCAACTTAAAAATGCATTGGAACATAACACAAACATTCTAGAGGTCTAGGCTAGAGACGTGCTCCGGCGTCGTTAAACCTAGTCACTTTTGTTCTCGCATCGAGGTTGGGTGATTCGTCCTGGTGTAGTTCGATTGTGGTCTAGTACGAACTTGGGCTCCCATGTACCGTCGTGTATATATGGGGAGACTCCACTAGGTTTTTATCCTTGATCCATAGGAAGCCGTGTCTGCTGCCTTACAAGCTGTAATGCACCGAACACAGCATTCGGGAAGATTGACTGTAGTACGGAAAGTCCTTGGTTTTCATATGATTTCCAAGGTGTATAAGCAGTTTTACGGATTGTCTTGTAAACCCCTTGCCTAGTTTCTCCAGAGCAGTCACTTTTTGATCCTTTTCGGATTCTGTAAAAGAAAAGGCTCTATTGAGCATTTGTCACTTCGGGCTCTTTAAACATTCGAAGGCGACTAGAGTCATATTTTATCCTTTTCTCGACTCTTAAAACATGAAAAGGTCAAGTTGTGTCCTAATGTCATAAAAATTTGTTCGGCCACGATAACATTCACCTTGGTAGATCTTGTTTGTGTTTAGTTTTGAGTAGGGTCTCTTATCGTTAGTTTGCTTAGGGTCTTTGTTTGATCATCCTCGCAGATCCATCGATCCCGTCCCCTGTCCCAAGTGACCAAGGGTCTCCATCGTCTGCTGCCCCTGAGACACCGGTTTGTGGCGAAACTCTTCCTATTTTTCCGAGTGTCCAACCGTTGAACTCTCGTGCTCCAGAGGATGAGCTTTACGACTTGTTTTGGAACCCTGTTTGGGAGCCCTCTGAAGAGGATTTTCCCACTACTCCTGTTGGTGTTGCATCTCCGATGGCTTCTGCCAACATGGAGGATACATCTCATGTGTCAAGTGGGATGCCCGTTATGTCGAGTATTGATACTCCCATTGCGGCTACATCCCCGGTCATCTCTACGCCCTACACTGTTACGCCTCTCGGTATCACAGTGCCGGCGTGCTATAGATCTCTAAGGGATGCTATGAACTCTGCGACTTCCTCTTCCATGTGGGATCAAAACATTGTCCCTACCACAGGACCATTTGTCTCCCAAGCTCACCATACTCCTGTTACAACAGTTCCAACCAATCCGACCGTTTGTGTCACGTCATCAACTCCAGTTGCTAGTTCCATTACGACATCTTTTGCTGTGACTTCTGTTGCCGACCCATCTCGAGGCCCAGTACAAAGTGGTCCATCGACACATGCTGCTAGAGTTGTCCATCCCGCAAGTGCTGCCCTGCCTCTTTCTAATGCTACTTCGGCAGGGGGGGCATATTCCCAATACTTGCATAACGTCTAGAACCTAAGCGGGCAAGGCCCCTATTATGATCCTATGAATCATCATTTGTATATCTCCTTGCCAACTGAGCCCTATATTGAGACTTCAGTTCCACTCAATGTGGCTTGGGGTACCGCCAGATATGGCGGTGGCCAATTCCGTCCAAGTCAAGGACAACTGTCTCAAGGACCACCCTAGCAGGGTCAACCATCCTACTCGCAGCCTAATCATGGGCAGCAGTATTATGGCCAGAACTACCCAGGTCAGCCTGGAGGCTCGCAAGGAGAACCTTATCAAGGACAACCTTTAGCCTCTAGCTGTCTGTCTTATACGTATCTTGGGCAACCTTCTGGAAACCCAGGACAACCTTACGGTCATCAAGGTCAACCCGGAAACCAACAAGGCTACCCTTCTGGGCAAGGAGGCCAGCCTTACGCACAGCAAGGCCGGCCCGCTGCTCAGCCCAATCAACCATCTCGTCTACAAGGGCAACCTTCCAGCCAGATGACCCATCCTTCGCAAGGATATCTTTTTGGGGCATCTCAACCGGGCATGCAAATGGTTCTTGCTTCAGACTCAACCCGGTTATCAACCCCAGAATCAAGGTGGGTATCAATCCCAGCCTCCTTATTCAGGTGGGTACCAATCCCAGCCTCCTTATTCAGGCAAGTAACAATCCCAACCTCCTTATTCAGGTGGGTACCAATCCCAGCCTCCTTATTCAGGCGGGTATCAATCCTAGCCTCCTTATTTAGATGGGTACCAATCCCAACCTCCTTATTCAGGTGGGTATCAATCCCAACCTCCTTTTTCGGGTGGGTACCAATCCCAGCCTCCTCATTCAGGTGGGTATCAATCCCAGCTTCCTTATTCAGGTGGGTACAATTCCCAACCTTCTCACCAAATGCCGCCAGGTTCCCAGGCGCAGTATGGATACGAGCAACCCCAGGGGCAAAATCAAATCACCCCGTATCAAAATTACCAATAGCCGTAGGCCAACCCTAATAAAAATTATCAACAACCTGCTGGGCATTATGGTAACCAATGGGGCACTGGGAGGCAGAACCAGTATCAACCATCCGGTTTCGGAAATAACTCTTACGGACAAAATCCTTCTGGACAACGCCCTTTTGGGCCTGGTCCATCGGGACAGGGCCAGTGGGGGCAACCAGGAACTGGGTGGAATTCAGGCCCTACCTCATATCCAAGAAAGATGTCCTTCAACCCGCAGCTACCATTTCTAGCGACGTTGGAACTTCCCGATGTGTCGGAGTTAACAAATGATCCCATTTTGCATAATCCACAATGTCCGCCAGTTCCAACTAAGATACCTAGCGATTGTCCCAAATTCGACGGCAAAGCCGGAGAGGACCCTCAAGCCCATGTAATGATGTATCACTTATGGTGTTCGTCTAATTCATGGCTCGATGATTCGATCCGACTTCGCCTCTTTCAGAGGACTCTCATTGGTTCTGCCACTAAATGGTATATTGAATTAACCCACGCATCATTTCAGGATTTTAATTCATTGGCTATGGCTTTCCTTACTCACTTTCGTTTACCCATTCGGTATGAGACAGGGACCCATCTCCTTACGTCTCTTAAGCAGGATACAGCTATGCATATCTCCGATCATATAAATGAATGGAGGAGGTGTCGCCAGTTGATCAAGTTTTGGATTCCTGATCAACTCCTCACCGACTGGTTCACGACTTCCTTCGTCCCTAAGATTGCACGGGACATTTCTATGGGAGCCTGTGTGACAGAAGAGCAAGCAATCGCACGAGCACAGTACCTGGACTTAGTTTACTCTCAGTCTGGTACCTTGTATGAGTATTTGCTGGATGCCCCGAGGCCCGGTACATCCAAGGCTCCGCCGAAGCCATCTGTCGATGGAGTTATTGGCTCCGTGAACCCGGCCTCTAAAAAATTATCTTCAAACCCTGGGAAGCCAAAGTCAGGTGCTTCTAATGAAAAAACTTCTCAGGGTGGTTCGAATTCTGGTAGTACTTCCGAGGTGAACGCCGTCCAGTCCACCACGGTGGGTAAGGCCCCGGAAGGAAAGAAAAAGGGAAAAGGGAAAAATAAATCTGAGCAACCTAAACAGGAATCCTCCAAACCTCCAGCCAAGGAAGGAGCTAAGCGCAAACCCAAATATCCTTGCCTCATTTGTGAGGAGGATCACTATACTAAGGACTGCCCCAGGCAGTCCGAAGTTAGTCGTTTGTTAAAGGGTGCTCCTGGGGTTCCTGCGGTTCTTAAAGAACCTTTTCCCTCTCTGCAGACTCAAATGGTGGCTGATCCATCTTCTTCTCCATTTGGTTCCCAATTCTTGATGGCTAGATCTATCCCCGTTCATGTAACGAATCGAGAAAAGGAGTATCTGTCGTCCGCTGGGAAGGAGCCCGAGGTTCCCTCAAGTGCTCCTTCGTCCAGCTCTGGTCCACTCCATATTGAGAGACCAAGTACTGAGACGACCATCCGACCCCCTCCTAAAGGAGTACTCAGGTGATCTTCTTACAATTCGAATGCTCGTGCTGCCCAGCACTATAGCATCGTAGAGGACTTAGTGCAGGCTCCATTGGCTATGTCCGCCTTAGAAGTTCTCCAAAGGTGCCCCCCTTAGAGGAAGTCCCTGCTATCGTCCATCAGTGGCATCAACCCGGTAGATTCAAATCTGATTACCTTTGACCTCGGGAGCCATGTTCCTAGACTGCCTCATCAGATCACTTTTCTTATCAAAGTCGTCATCAATTCCAAAACGATTCATCGTACAGTTATTGATGAGGGCGCATCAACTTGCATTATGTCCATTGCTTGTTGGAAAGCAATCAGATCTCTGACTCTGAGCCAGTCACCTATGACTTTGGAAGCTTTCGATGGGAGAGAATCCCGTCCTTATGGTATTCTTCAACGATTGCCAATCACCTTAGAATGGAAAACCGTGGAAGTAGAAGTTCAGGTAGTTGACTCCAATCTCACATACAACCTCCTTCTGGGCTAGAGTTTGACATATGCCATGCGTGTTGTGGCTTCATCCCTCTTCTGTGTCATTCGTTTCCCTCACCAAGGGAAAATTGTCACGGTAGACCAGCTTTCCTTCTTCGCTTCCTCTTCTGCGGGAAATGTACCTTTCGTTGAACATACCGCCGTTCCTTTTGAGAGTGTGGGAGCTGGGCTTTTCAAAGACCCTACCCTCATGCGTGTCTTCTCCCTCCCACCTCCGAACCTTGCTTCGCTTGCTTTGGTTTCTGCTCGCTCTGATCCTTTATTGCACTCTGATGCGACCCTCGGTCCCTCTGCCAAAGGGGGCACTGGTCCTCTAGATTCTAAATCTCGCTCAACCGGGGGACATGGGTAGATCATCAGTGTCGTTGATCATTTTATACAACAGGCCGAGCGATGCCTACATTATCTAGGCTAGTTATGCAACAGTGCAATAAGGCAAAGTCCTGAAAAGGGCTTGACATGAACTGAGTATCATGCGCGCGCTTTATATTGTACATACGTATGCTTTTAGAAGTGTGTTGTGTGTGCGTGTTTATTTAGTTTTTATCTCAGTGTGTCGGCATGATTGCCGCTTATTGTGTCTTTTTTCTTCTTGAACAAATGTCTGGATCGCCTTACATTGGTTTCACTGATGGTGCTTCTCGCAGTACTCGCAATCTGTCATCTGCGGCATGGGTGATCTACGATCCTCATGGTGAGTTAGTAGATATTCAAGGGGTGTGTCTGGGTTGTACAACAAACAATGTTGCTGAATATAGTGCTGTAATTGAATTATTGGCCGAGGCAATTAACCTTGGGATCCACACATTGGTTGTAAACTTAGACTCTCAACTTGTAGTCCACCAGCTCAACGGACGATATTCCGTCAGAGATCATCGCATTTTAAGGTTGTATTTATGTGTTAAGTTATTGGAAAGAGATTTTGATTACATTACTTATCAACACATTCCAAGAAGACTTAATGCAGTAACCGATGCATTAGCTTAACTATGTATTGGACATTACATTTGCATAATACATCAACATGATACAAGAAGCATAAAATACAATAAACCATAACACCGTGGTATATATATATATATATATATATAATATATATATATATCTATCTATATATATATTATATATATATATATATATATATATATATCATATCCTGTGGCGCACTGAGGCGCTCAAAAAACTAAATTTACATGTCTGGATAGAGTCTGTGTTCTCCGTACATCTGAGACACATGTCTCTCAAAAAATATGCAGGAAATAAAACCTAGGAGTCTAAGCATGGTGGTGCTCATGATAGCACATCACTGCTCGCACCAATCATCTCAGCAAACGATGGACGCGAGTCGGCACCCCCACTATGTGCCTCTGATATGCAAAGGCCACATCTGCCAACCTGGCATAACCCGGAATCCCCTGGGCTAGCCCCTCGAGATTCTTTATCAACTCCTCCCCCACGGTACCCCCTGCCTAAGGGTCGGCTGCAGTTTGGCCTATCCGCGCTATAGCGGATAGGCCAGCTGGTCGCTCTGGACCCACGTCTGCATATGCATACAATCGTCATTAGAACAGGTATGTATTAAAAAAGACAAAAAAAAAATGAAAAACATAAAACATCAAAATCAAGGAGTTCATACCTAACTTGTCCTCCCATTCCTCCCCCTCTGGTAATGGAAGGTTTGGGTCTCCCATGAAATTGGTTCCTGCATAAGGCCAATCCTGGATCACGATTAGCTGTCAACGGAGCCATATGAAGAACTCGGGTTGCCATGACATCTCCTGGCCTCCTCCTCCTCTGGGCATCAGTGCTGCCCAGCGAGCCATTCTAGGCTCTTGTGGCAATGGATTTGCCACTACGGCTCTCTGGATCTAGAAAAGTGGTATTCGCTCCAGGAAGAATGATACCACGATCGAACCATATGCGAACTTTTTCACATCCGCACGCTTACAATTTGTGAGTTGCCTCTTGATAGTAGTAGTCACAGCTGCAGCCTAGTTAAAGATGGTCAGACTGAGGCATTCAGTCGCGAGTATCAGGTGGTTCTCGCTTGCCTAGTGGGGCACTTGTACCCTAGCTGCACGAGCGATGGTGAAAAGAATGGCCTTGAGAGTCAAATCCCGGATGGTGTTGATGGCCACCTTAGCACTCTGTTTCCCGAATTGTGCTTCCGGGCACGCTCGAGCTTTTACTTCACCAAACTTCTCCCCAGAAGGTCTACCGCCAGTCAAAATGGGAACTGCCCCTCTCTGTGATAGTCCAGTGATGAAGTATACATCAGATACCTCGAGCTCTAAGGTCTGATTACGTAGACGAAACACTTGGTCGTCCACGTCCCAAGCATCAATGATAAACTGTAGCAACTCAGGTTGCGACCGCATATATGATGTAAGGAAGAAATTTTTGAGGCCGCAAATCCCTCAGAGCGTTCATGCACCCCTCATCCACAATTGCCAAAGCATCCACAATGTCATGTTCTCTTTCTTTCCATTATACTACCATTTTGACTTGTTTCCTGCACCCACAAGGACAAATACACCTTCATTAGAACGTTGGAAAAATTATGATCCAGGAGAATTTCAAATAAAATGGGTAAATTTATGGAAAAGTTTGGGTCGCACGGTTAGCACTACTGTTTTTAAAACAGTCGCGCTAATGGCGCGGCGCCCTTGGGTATTTCACCCCATTAGCGCGGGTCCGTGCCGGATACCCGCACCAATGGGGCGAAGCCCTAATTTTGAAACTCCCCCTTGCAGGGGCTCAGTTAGGAACCAAATACATAAAAAATGGTATAAAAATGAAGCTAAGGGAAGCGCCTCTTACCTGGAGCTGACGAGATTGCGGATGGTTGCACGGATTGGCTGTATTCGCCGCCTGAAGTTTGCTTCCCAAACACACCCTTCTCACTCTTCAAGAGGTAAAAAGTAAAAGTAATTCTATTTTTACATTTTCACCCTATTTATAAGCTTTTTAACTCATTTTTTGGGTTTAGAAAGGTTATTTTTGAATATTTTAATGTATTTTTGGTCGAAAATGGGTTTTACGTTTGCCTCTTGTGTAGTGACAGGTCTTTTACGCAAATTCGATGGTGAAACGAGTTGTATTTTATACTTTTTCGGACTCGGTAAAAGCATGAAAAATTCACTATGGGGTCATCTTTTAGCTCTTTTCTGACTCGCTAAACGTGAAAAGATTGCCGAGTTACTCCTCTTGACTCGTTAAATGTAAATAAGAGGCGATCGTTTTTAAACTCTTTCTCCAACCGTATAAAGAATGAAAAGATCGTCGGGCTTTTGTCGATTCAGGTTCGTTAATGGAAACAAAACGATGTGATATCGGTCGCTTTTTTACTTTTTTGGGTCGATATCACTACTTACGAAAAGTAGTCCTCGATCGTAATGATCGGGTGCTTCTTTCGAGCATAGTTTTATACTTTTTTGGGCTCGAGAGACACAAATTTACGAAAAGGGACACCCCCGGAGTTTTCTTTTCCTGTCTTTTCAAACTCTCTAAACATGAAAAGACGCCGAGTTTTTCCTTTGTCAGACTCGTTAAAACTTTAAATGACATTGGATTCTGTCATAATGACACCATTCAAGCATATGCTATCCCCGTCAAGCTTGCCATCCAAAAATAATCGGGGTACTCGCCAGAAATGGTGGGGGAATAAAGAACCATAGTTGTCATCATCGGCAGTATGTCGCTCCTGAACATGGCACTTTCTGCATTCGTGTCTGGATGGGGACATCTCATCTCGCTTCACATTTGCCTCCATGGGTTTGGGTTATCGTATTTGACCCCTGATCATTTGACATCAAATACTGCCAAATCCGTTGTTGTGCCACCGATATGTTCAACAGAAGTTGACCTCTGCAGAATACTCAACCTTCCTCCGATATCTCACACAAAACATGTTGTCCTTCTCTGTCTCGTGTCGATGATGTGGGAAACATTATGGCCCACCTTCGATCAAGATCACTTCCTCTCGACTTCAACTCATTATCCACAAAGATGACCTAGAGACTCCCTTCAGGTACCTTGGAGCCTGCATGCCTCAATGGCAGGTTCTTCGTGTTCGACGAGAGGTTTTCATCATTGGCCTCCGATCGGATGATTCTACAGGTGTTCGACACCGGCTCATTAATTCACACACCATGGATTGTACCTATAGTACCTTGAGGAGCATCGTCATGATTGGTGGTGCCTCTCGCATCTGTTAACAATTTTCATCATTGACTGGTAATCAGACGATGTTCATGCATGTTCGACTTCGACTCCTATATTCACATGCTTGAACTTGTACTGTGTTTGGGTCGAGTTAGAGCGCAAGACCCCGGATTATGCATATTGGAATTCGGGTTGCATTTTGTGGATTATTGTAATCATTACGTGACTCATTTATTGGATGGCTGCGACCATACATGAGTCCATTTATAGATCCTCATCGGATGGCTGCGTCCATACCTGGGATCCAGTTGTAAATACTCTGTTACGGATGGCTGCGCCCATACCACATCTATCATGTACTTGAGATATCAGTTGTACTTCTTTTCGGAGGTTCTCCGGCGACAGTGTTTTCAGTGACACATGTTCTTGTAAAGCACTTCACCCCTCTCTCTCTCGGGCCTCATGCTTTAGGGAGCATCTGTTACACAGTAAATTGTCACCGTTTGTCACCGTCCCTGTTACCCCTCTCTTACACCTTGGAGGACTCATTCTGGGACTTGTGAGAAGTGACAAGACTTGAAACCACTTGCATCATTCACCTCTGAACATGAGCTGCATATGCCTTGAAGACATCTCCTGCTCCTTGCCCTTAAAAACAACCCTTTTTACATTAGTGCTAGTCCAATGTGTTATGCTCGCGCCAATGGGGAAAATCCTATAAAAGGGGCACGTCATTAGCGCTCTATCCCAGAGTCGCAATCGCGCCAACCTTTTTGGGCAAAGTTTTGAACTAATCAACCCCCGAAAGTTCTATCCTACTCATGCACCAACTGAATCCAAGTTAAGTGAGGATGGTTTGGCTTCGAATCTCCTTGAATGGGAAGTAGTTTGCCACCATTCCATAGAAGTTTCCAAGTGATGAAGCCAAATCCATTATTGTTGTGATTGACCTTATCTCTTCCTTTTCTTCTATAAAAGCTTGTCTCCATGGCTTGAGCAAGCTAATTCTGATTCTAGTGGCAATAATTGTGCTGAAAGGAAGATATCAAGAGATGGGAGTTGTAAGAGCCTTCTTTGTGTCGATAAGGCTTTACCTAAGTAAGGAGATCTTTTCACCCAAGAGAGAGAGAGCTTGTCCCTCATCCCTTCAAGCTTTGTAAGACTTGTGTAGCTGAGCACCCAGCCAAAGGAGGACATGACGTCAGGACGCTGGTTGTATTATCCTTTGTCAATTATGAATAATAGATGACTATCATTATGGTTCCATTCTCGTTGTACTTGTAATGGTTGATGTTGAATTATATCCTTCCTGATTGATGTATCATTGCATATATTAGATTTCACGCTTGTGTTTGTATTGTTCTCTTTGTGTGCAGGTGTCCGTTCACAGAGATAGTGGAGGATTGTGACCGGCCAAGACAAAGGAGCGTGGGCTATGTCTCTTCTACAAACGAAAGCATTGGAACCCAAGTAGGTCCTTATCGCCTACCTTTTATTTGCAATTAGGAACTTGCGTGATAGCATTGTTTGATTGTTGCTAGACCCGTTCTGGGCTAGTAGGGATCACCTCTATCCGTAGAGGGGATTTACCTCTCCAATAGTGGCATTCAAGGTCCATCATGAATATTGCTGATAATGATGGATAGTGACAATCACCTTTTCATATGAAAAACAATGATTTATTGTGATGGATCTTTAATGGCCATCACTATTGGTGCATATATATGGTGATGTTCATTGACCGTCACCAAAAGTCGCATTGCTAGAATTATGGGTGTTGTGGTGATATTCAAGGTTTGTCATGAATAACGACTATAATGATAGACAATGATCATCACCATTTCATATCAACAACAATGATTTATGCTACAAACCTTTGAGGGCCATCACTATTGATGCGTATATATGATGGAATTCGTTCACTGTCAACATTTCATATTTTTTGTGAGGATTGAAAAATGTCACCAAAGCTCATTGGTGATGGTCAAAAGAGCCTCTTTCACTAAAAATTGATTGTCTCCATTCCATATGGATGTCAGTGCATGATATCGAACCACCAACCTCTTGCTTGTCAAGCAGGTGCTCTTCCATTGAGCTAACACCCTTTAAAGAATTATACTTTTAAAAAGTAGACCTTGAAACTTCATAAACAACTTTCAATAAATTAAAGTCTCGACAATATTTTACTAAACAAGCAAAGCAACATCAAAGTTGTAGGTCCCTACCTAATGGTTATTGAAGTTATGAAAAGTGGATGGAGAGAAAATTAGTTTTTTATAAGAGAATCAATATGTTCACTTTAATAGTCAACTAGAATTGAAATTTTGAAGACAATTATAACCTATAAATTACCTATAACTAGCTAATGCACCAAATATTGCAAAGGAAATGTCATAAGTGGATAGCATATGCAAAAAGAGGAGGTAGGGAGTTGGAACCCTTGTACATCTTGGCATGCCTTAGCACTTGGCACATCTTATCATGTTTGACATGTCTCCGTACTATCTAGCACATGTTAGCATACCCTACCATTCCCTAACACACCTTGGTAGTCATGACCTCACAACTAGCATTACATCTTTCCATTGCATGGGAACCTTACATTCACTAGAACACCTTGGCATTCCCTAGTTGTCATGTCCTTTGTTATCTTCCATAATGTCTCAGGCTGATGAAGAGATTGATGGACGTAACCACATACAAAGATTTTAGTTTGGTAGCTAGCCCTATCAAACCAGAGAGGGATTTCTTTATGAAATCACAACTAAGATATGATTGGAATGTAAAGGATTTTAGGATAGATAGCTAGGCTCAAGTGGGTTTTTTGAAAATTTAGGGACTTGGAACTCTATCCACCAATGTCTTGTTTGGTAGGGACTTTGTCAAGGAGGCAAGGACTTGGACCTCTATCTAGGATAAAGCACCTAACATGCATGATAGAAGCTCCCTAGAATGGAGTACCTCCTACCTAGAAGAGTGTCCCCTACTCAAAATATAGAACCCTTCTCTATTGTGCACCTTTCTTAAAGATAAATCTGTGCATAAAATAGTACTAAGAAGAACACCTAAACTAAGAAAAGTGAGCATCTAAGTCAAACTATAAAATTATACTAAATATGGCTCTATATAAATTTGGGAAACACTAGAAAAGCATGCTTGCATACAAAAACCATAACATGCCTAAAATTGATGCAATTATTTCATCGTTTCTGTACCCTCACAAAAAAACTAGAATCTATAGCATGTACCCCAAGGTTGTTGCATCTTCTGAAGGTGTAGATTGAAAGGATCTACTGAGATGAAGTACTATTGAAGGAGAAACACATTCGAAACAAAAAATAAATTCTACTATGAATTCAACCCATTTGCACACAGATCAAGGATGCTACTGGGTACACTTCTACGCTGAATGGAAACTGCAATGTATTGTAGTGCTACTGAAGAAAAAACACCTTTAGTGCAACATGGATAAAACTCTAACATATATTGTCACTGTGGCCTCGGTTGTAGATGATCTCATCAATATAGGTAATAACTTTGATAATTGAGAAACCAAAAGGTGAGATGCATATACAATTTGAAATGACAGATTTGGGCATATTTTATAATTGTATTGGAGTGTTAGTAGAGAAAATGCAAGGTATCATGTTCTGTATTTATGTCACAGGCCAAGGATGTAAAGAAATACATAAAATATTAAATAGCATGGTATAAGTCGATCGCAGGTTCTTTTGAAATGTGAATGGAATTCTCCTTGTGCGGGTTCTAATCTAGTGGGTATAACTTTAAATAAGAAACTGATAATTGTGGGGTTGGAATTGTCTCACAATTCATCAAAAGCCCCAAATATTTTCACTAGAAAGGAGAGCGAGTCGTCATGTTTATGGAAGGGGATACCTTATTTGCAAGAAGATAAATTGAAATTAGTTTGGCATATTATTTTTCATCTTATTGTATGCATGTGCTTTGTAAAGATAACCACATCGAAAGACTCAATAACATCTCCAGTAAAATTTATAGTTGTGAAACACTTCTGAGAAAACCCATCGCTTAATGAAAATTGAGTGAGGAATATGTCAAAGGATTCAATCATGCACTCAGTCATAAAGAGGAATTTGGGGTATCCAACATCTTTTCAACAAACTGACTCCAACCATAATTTGAAAGGTAGGTTAAATGTGAAACCTCTTTCCCACTTTTTAGTATTCTTTCCTCTTGAATTCCAACATGTATCTGGCTAGTTAGATCCAAAAAACTCGTGCCACGTAAACTCTAGATGATACAATTGTGACGTGCAAGCTTGACTCACACTCTAGTTTCCCTCTAGAAGAGGGTAAGTAAAAATATTTTGAAAATCTTAACTGTAATTTGATCATACACTATCGAGGTATTGCATGGAATAAACAATATAATATCAATTCACTAATGAAGAATTCAAAATAAACGAATTTCTTATTGCTACAATAGTGCCACTCTTGGGATTCTTAGATAAAGCACCTAACCTGCATGGAAAAATATTCCTAGAATAGAGTACCTCCTACCTAGAAGTGTGTCCCCTGCTCAGAATATAGAAACTTTCTCTACTGTGTACTTTTCTTAAAGATAAATCTGTGCATAAAACAGAACTAAGAAAAATGCCAAAATTAAGAAAAGTGAGCATCTAAGTCAAACTATAAAAGCATACTAAGTATGGCTCTATCTATGTTTGGGAAACACTAAACAAGAATGGTTGCATACAAAAAGCACAAGATGCCTGAAATCAATGCACCTCTTTCATCACGGCTACACCCTCATAGGAAAACTATAATCTACAACATGTATCCCAAGGCTGCATGCATCTACTGATGGTGCAGAATGAAAGGGTCTATTGAGATGAAGTATTATTGAAGGAGAAACACCTTCAAAGAAACAAATAGAGTCTAATGTGTATTCAACCCATCTTTACACAGGCCAAGGTTCCTACTGGGCACACTTCTCCCCTAAATGGAAACTATAGTGTATTGTTTCTCTAATGAAGGAGAAACACCTTCAGTGAAACATGGATAAAACTATAACATATATTGTCATTGTGGTATCGATTATAGAAGATCTAATCAATATAGGTAAAAAATTCAATAATTGCAAAACCAAAAGTTGAGCTACATAAATCATTTGAAATGATAGATTTGGGTATACTTTATTATTTTTTAGGAGTGTTAGTATAGAAAATCCAAGGTATCCTATTGCATCTTTATGTCACAAACCAAGGATGTGAATAAATACAAAAAAAATTAAATATCATGGTACAAGTCGATTGCAGGTTATTTCGAAACAACAATGGAGTTCTCCCTGTGCAGATTCTAGTCTAGTCGGTATAGATTTAAATAAGAAATTTATAGTTATGGGATTGGAATTGTCTCATGATTCATGGCAATTCCCAAAGTTGTTCACTAGAAAGAAGTAGAGTGAGTTGTCAGGTTTATGAATGGAAAGACCCTATTCGCATGGAGATAACTTCAAATTAGTCAGGCATATTATTTCTCGTGTTCCTGTACGTGTGTGCATTGAAAAGATAACCACCTCCAAAGACTCAATAACAACTCTAGTTAAGTTTATAGGTGTGAATCACTTGTGAGAAAGCCCATCACTGAATGAAATTGAGTGAGGAACATGTCGAAGGATTCAATCTTGCACTCAGTCATAGAAAGGAAGTTGGGGTATCCAACATCTTGCCAACAAATCGATTCCAAGCATAATGTGAAAGCTAGGTTAATGTGAAACCCCATTCCCACTTTGTAGTATTGCTGCCTCTTGAATTCAAACATGTATCTTGCTATCTAGATCCACAAACATTTTCCCAAGTAGACTCTACATGATACAATTGTGACGTGCAAGCTTGACACACACTCTAGTTTCCCTCTAAAAGAGGGTAAGTCAAAATATTATAACAGGCTTAACTGTAATTTTATCATACACTCTTGAGGTATTTTATGGAATAAACAATATACTATCAATGCACTAATGAAGAACTCAAAGTAAATGAATTTCTTGTTGCTACAATAGTGCCACTCTTGGGATTCTCCACGGAGCCACTAACTTATACACATTTGGAATCTTTACTTGGTCTGTAGAAATATTAAGCAATGGTAGTGATCACTCTTTTCCCTCCCATGGAAGGTCTATACAGAGACAACACGAAATTGATTTATACACCTGACAAATAGGAGTCTGACTCTTCAACTCTAATTTAGTGGCAAAGAAATATTCAATTATAAATGCCTGCTTTTCTACAATGTAAATTTCTAGATAAATGGCTAGCCTAAATCTGTTCATTGTCCACATATCCCAAGAAACCATCTATGTTTGGACTCTGATTGTGTGTGAGAGAGGGGAGATCACATAAATAATCCATTATCAAAAGAAAAAGTTAAAGCACAACATTCTATGGAGATTTTTTTTTTTAATTTTATACACACCTTAGAAAGTTTGAGAGGACATAACTGAAGATTCATTCTCCTTCCACACTTCACTAAATATGCTCCCTTTCCAAAGCAGTGTGGCTTGTAGAATTGAAATCAGCAAAGAGAATATGAAAAGTAAGTTTAATGAATTAAAGTAGCTTTGTTATACCTCAAGCAAATGGACTCTAAGAAATTGGATTCATTCTCTACCAAAGATGATATAGCAAGATCTAATCACATTTTTAACTGAAGCAAAGGTAAATTGGATTCATGCTCCATAATATATGATATAATGAGATCTAATGACATTTTTAACTCAAACAAAGGTAAGTTGAGAAATCTCAAGCTCCAAAATGATGGCATCCAACTTTTGAGTAGCAGTTACTATATATATCTAGCTAGAGGCTATAACATAAATATATTTGTTATATATGAAGATAAAAAAAAATGAAAGGAATGTGAAATTTTGACCATCATCTATAAGTTCCTTTCAAGGACTAGATCAAACCATAACATTGTTATCAAGATAATCAAATCACCCATGCTAGTATGCTTCTAGTAGTTTCATGATAAAGCACAAACTCAATAAACTTCAAACAACATAAATTAACCAACGATATGTCTGAAGGTTGGTTACCTAAGGATTATATCAGACAAATGTACCTTTTGTATCTAACATTGAAAATGAATGTGAAAGAAATGAACACAAATCAGTGATTATGATGGATGCATGTGATGAAATAAAATTAAAAAAATACCTTTCTTCTTTCTATTGATGATCTGTCTAGGGGATTCTTGGATGAAGCTGATCCTAATCTGCTTTCTAAAATCAAAGAGACACTTTCTAGCTACTCTGATTTGACAGACAACAACCCTAATGCTTATGAAAATGAATATGGAAAGAAATAAGAAGCACTGAACATGTTCTTGAAGAAGGTATCTCAAACTATAATATGGATAGTATTTTAAATTTATACAACTAGCAGAGGGTTTTCCTAGTTGGGTTCCTTATAAATTTTTGTTTTTCTTTTCCTATAGTGTGACTGTGTTTTATTTCTTTTCTATTCCACTACAAATTGGTAGATATTTTTTTTTTCTTGGTTCAACAATTAGTTTCACATTTATTCATTCAAGTAGTAGAAACATTTCAAGGAAATTCTACAGAAAGGACAATTAATCTATATTTTCACTTATATCTTTTGCAAGTAAAAATCACAACTAAATTTTCATCCAAAGCATTTAGGTTACTAGCAATTGGTATGACAGAATTTTTCAACATTGCAAGCCATAAATCATATTATTCAATAAGGTTGAGACTTGAGATAAGAAAACTTCCCAAGTTATGCAAGCAAGAAAAATTTTGATTTTAGTTCTAAATTTATCCAACTAGAACAAAATCATGCCATTTTCAACACCCTCTAGTTAAAGCTATTCCTGGCCTCATTCAACTGAATTAAGAATATATCAATCTCATTGAGATTTCTTCTTCAATTATTGCTTCTAAGTTATATATTCATGCAACCTAATATATCATTTATGTTAATTGATTATTCATTCAAATTTATTTAGTCCGTCCAATGCATCTACCTAATTTTCTGATCAGTTTTGGGGCAGAATCTATTAGACATTTGCAGCAGAAAATAGAAGACTATATTAGTAACTAGTGTTGTAAAACTCTAATTTGGAAAAAGTATTTTGGGTTGTTTCCATAAAAATATTTACAAAATTTTCAATCCCAAAGCCATTTGAGGGAGAATTTTAGTTAGGGATAAATTTAGTATTATTTTTTGGAAAATTTGAATGAAACTAAAAGAAATTAGTCCCATTTTCTCAAAAGATTCTAACACCAAATATGAGTGAATTCATAGAACTTAAGATTTGGAAATAATTAAATTTAACTTCTCTTTTCTAGGACCATATATGAGAGAAATCACAAAACTTGATGTTTGGATTCTGGAAACACTTAAATTTTACCTCATTTATTAGGATTGGAAGTTCCCTGAGATGCAAACATGTAGTATTAAGGATCTACTTTGCTTGTTTAAGGACAATGTTCATTTTATAAATATTGATACAAGAATACTTTTATACATGCCTGACACAGTTCTTTGGTCACAGGTAATGAAATGGAACTCCATAAATACATAACAGACATGGTAGAATGTAAGAGAGCATCTACTTTTCAACTTATACTTTGAAAAAAATAACATTTACACGGTCATATAAAGTTGTCACCACACCGAAAAAGGAATTAAAAACCAAAATAAAGATAGGAACATGATTGGATTTTTACGGTTACTCTAACAAAATATTGAACAAGATCAATATGTTAATATTGAAAATAGTGTAGTTGATTCTGATCTATTGAGCCCAATTGGTTAGCCCAACTAAATCTCATTAATGTTACTGGGTATTTGGCTAGTTTTGTTCTAGTAAGTGCCTTGTTTGAAATCCCTTGGGTGAGGTGCACTAGTCAATCCCAATTGGTTTACCAGAGATGCCTTCCATGAATGTGGGGAAACGTCCATTGGGATTCCCCAGAGAGTTTTTCTTGGAAAGAATAAAAATAGAATTTCCTAAACATAAATTTTGAGATGCATACAGTGTACACCCAGTAAAATCAACTCTATAGAGACAAACCATAAAATAAGGAAAAATACAATTTATTTTACCTATGTTCCCTTGTGAGTGTGTGCTTCATGTGAGATTTTACCATGAAGATCACCTTCGCCTTTGCGCCTTTAACTTTGCGGACTCCATTTTCATGAGGTTTACTAAATGAACTACCATTGTTTAGCTGATGATGTAAACTATTACTTATTTTAGGTAATCTTATACCTAATATCTCATTAGAAACACTAGGTGTTGTCAGCCTATTATTTCCAACATCCCTACATGAGATCTCCTATGTTATCCCTTCTGGATTTTCTAAATAGTTAGTAGTTGCAGGAGTGTGTTTACCTTGACTATATCTAGTTCTTAATCGTACATGAGCAGTTAAGATTCTTCGACTCATAACAATTGACCTTGCATGCCCATCAATTCCTATAAATCATTTTTTTATGACTAGAAGATGATCCCTACCAATGTCTTCCATATTTATGAGAATTAGACGGACCTATATTATCTTCTCTTAATGTTAGAGTATGTTCCATCATTGCCCACGCCTAATCAACATCAAATTTAACTATATAATTTTCCATCTCTAAAACAGGGGCTAACTTACTTCTCCGAGCTGATTCATGAAAGAGAAGTGACCTACTATTGGGTATGAGTTGTAAAATTGCATCATTCCCATCTCTTGCCCAAAATCTGTGAAGGGAAGAGCTATGTGGAAACTGCTAAAAGCCTCTTCCTGGTGTAGACCAATTGTTATGTAAAACTTGTACATGCTCTTAAGTATGTGCTGACCTGAGAGAGTTTTTGTCTGTAAAATGGATATTTGGGATGTAGAACCAAATACTTTAGTTTGCCTAAGTGAAGCCCTTACTGCATCTGGCAAACTAGGAGATGGATTTTGAGTGCTTTGTCACAAAATCCTTCTGTGAATTGTTCTTACATGAGTTGACCTTGTCTCTACAAGAGGCGCAGAAGAAGAAGAAGGTGGTAATAAATTGAGCTCTAAGTTTATTATTTCTACAACCATCCCAACTAGAGCATCTTCCACAAATCCTATGATTCGTAAGCTTCATCCCCATTGTCAAAATCAAGCATAAAATCCTCAACATCTTCATCATGTGTGTTGGACTGTCCATGCATAGATGTTTGATAGCCTTGACAATACCAATCTCATTCAGGGATAGTCCTTCTAAGGCCAATACCATATATATGATATGTTGAATCATAGCAATCACATAATAATAAAAGATCACCATCACCAGCCTCATTACAATCTAAGCAAGGTATATTTACATAGGGATCAATAAATCCCATCACTTCTTCTTCTAAAGGTTGATATACGTGCCAAACATAACCAAATCATATAAGAAAACCGTCCTTCCAATGCAAAACCAACTAGTTAAACTTCACACCTATGTATGCAAATAAATAATCATGCTTCGTGGTATATATAGTAAGATAAAGGAAAGGAAATATCTTCAAGAAATCTGACAAGGTGTTGTAGCAGGAAACTAAACACAAGGATTGATAGCATAAAAGGATGAAATAAAATGAACTAGACCTAGGGGAACTCAAATGTATATGTCTTTAAAAACGAACCTATAAATTCAAAGAACCCTGATAAATAAAGATTACTGCTGCAAATAGAACACAAACTACTCCAAATAGTTATTGGCAAAATAACTAAATTATAGCATTCAAACAAGGGGATAAACATGTTGTCAAATGGAAAAGTTGAAAGCAATTAAAAAAATCAGGGGTATGTTACAAATCCAATTCCTATCATTGAAATCAACAAAACTACCATTGGAATCTCAAGCTTGGATCCACTTCTCTATTGAATCTATTCATCTACTTCTCTACTCAATCTATTATAACTGCACCAAATGGTGCCACATGAAAAATAATTCTATCTTCAACATATATTTTCAAACAAAGGTTGTATGCTAGACATTGGAATGACTTATGCAAGAGAATCCCCAGTCCATTAATGTTATTGCATCACCAAAAACGTGTTTAAATTCCGACATCTTGTTCATGTTTAATCATCAATTTGTGCTTGTGAGACTTACATGAGCCCACAGGATATCACTCTGAGTTTCACCGTCTCCCACTTTAAACATGACATTTCTAAAAATAGTTGGCAGGAAAGGAAAGATATAGTGTACTTAGTTTATTTACCCATTACACTGGAACCACAATAAAAATAAGAGGAGTTGAGATTACAGATTGCTGCTACTGGAGAAATAGGAAAAAGACAAAGAGATATTGAATTAACGGAAATACAACAGGGTACGATGGCATGGCATCAGGGATCTTTCTGTTTCCAGAAATATCTTGCTGAATGATGAAACAAAAGTAAACTCCAGCAATAATTAAGACAATAATTGCAAAGGAGGAGATCACTAAGAAAGAAATTTTAACATAGACCAGAAATCACTAGGTTAAAGTGGAAGAATTCATTGGGAAAAACAAATTAAGAGAAGTAATGGACCCTCTCAAGAAGAAGGCAACAACTTTGACAAATGCAATTGAGCACAATAATTGAGAAAGAAGATCCTTGAAGTAGTTGAGGCATATCACTGGGCAATTGAGGAAGATCACTCCACTGAAAACAAAGGAGATTGTTATGGAATAATCACTGAGCAACAAGAAGGGTAAATTCCTGGAAAGAGAACTCGCATGGAATCTGTGCCTAAACAAGAAACTGTGCAACCCACTTTTGTTTGAGAAATAGAGTATTTCCTTTTTCTCATCCTTTCTTAATATCGTGCGTGAGGATCAATTTTTTTTGCATAGTGAATGTAATTGAGTAGCATCATTGTTATTTCACCAATTTACTTGAAAGTTATAATACAAGTTCAATGATAAAATCCTCAATTGTTTGACTTTTGTTTAGTGATGTACGTTGATTGTGATTGACACCATCCGCTGAGATGGGTAATAAATTATATTTGTTATCTACCTACAATACATCAATATGCATTTGTGTAGGTTTTGAGTTTTCTAGCACCCATCAATTAATATTAAAGAAGGAATAACCTACAGTGAGGAAAATCCAACAAAGGAGGGATAAAAAATTTAGGAATTTCTTGTTTGTGAGGCAAAACCTAGCAGCACTAGGGTTTGTAGGGTTTCTCTAATTTTGAGAATGGGAGGGTTTAAGTTTATTGTATATCTGCTTCTCCTGATTGATCCGTGTTCCTCCATATTGGTTGAATAGAAACCCTTTGTTTTAACTTATCAAAATGGTCCCCTGCTCACCAGTAGTCCAGTTGTGGATGTTCATATGATTTGGTATGGTAGATTCAGCCCTGCCCAACATTCCACTATGGCAGATTATGTTTAGTCCTTGGAAGTTAGCAAGATCCTAGAGCCCTCTTTGTGCAATTGGTGTAAAAGTGCTTTGAGATATTGTGGTCAGTCCAACAAGGCCATCTCCATGTCAAATACAAGGCTAGGAAAGCATAAATTGAATGCTGGTTATTCCCTCGGTATATCTCTGAAGCAGAGAAAAATTATAGCTCTAGTGGAAGGGGAAATTGCTTCCATATCTCTGTTGGAGAATGGAAATGATGTGTATTTGGTACTCACATATGATTATGTTACTATAGAGGGCTTTTGTATTCTACACAAATGAAATCGAGCACAATCATTGGGAAAGAAGATCCTTGGATCAGTTGAGGCATATCACTGGGAAATTGAGGAAGATCATTCCATTGATAATGAAGAAGATTGTTAAGGAATAATCACTAAGAAATAAGAAGGGTAACCTCCTGGAAAGAGAACTAGCATGGAATCTTTGCCTAAACAAGAAATTTTGCAACTAATTGTTTTGTGAGAAACAAAGTATTTATTTTTATTTATCCTTTCTTAATCCCGTGCATGAGGATCAATTTATGCTGAAAAGTAAATGTAATTGTGTAACATCACTATTATTTCACTAATTTACTTGAATGTTATAATACAGTTTAATGATAAAATCGTCATGTGGAATTGTTTGGTCTTTGTTTAGAAAAATACATTAATTGTGATTGACACCATCCACTGAGATGGGTAGTAAATTTTATTTCTTATCTACCTACTACAGATTGGTGTGCATTTGCACAAGTTTTGTGTTTTCCATCACCCATCAATTAGTATTAAAGCAAGAAGAACCTGTAGTGAGGAAAATCCAACAAAGCATATTTTTTCCTCCCTCCTTTGTTACAAATCCAACAAAGGAGATTCAGCGGAGAGAAGAAGCTCTAGGATGAGAACTAGTAATATGATGTCCATAAGCCAGTTGCAAAAAGAGAAAAAACATGGTATGTGGAGGAGTGGACATGAATTAGAGAAGCATGTATCCAAGAAATGCAAACAATATAGAGATGTTGAGAACAATTACTACAACACTGAAACCATAGAAAAACCTCAGCTAAGAAAAATTATTGCCAAAGTAAATGATGGAAGTGAACATGAAGGGAAACAAGGAACCCTGAGAGAAGAACTAGAGGACTCTCTTTTAAAATAAAAATGTGATAGAAGACTTCAAGATGCTAACTCCGTTGTCTATCTAGTCAAAGATCAACTATTTAGATAGATAGTCTAGAAAGGCCCATCAATATATATATATATAGACACACACACACCACTGCAAGAGAGCTTAAAGACTAGAAATTAGAAGCTAGACATAAGAACGTCAATTGCAGCCCTATGAAGTTGGTGGGTTAATCTAACAACCTTCATCATAAAACTTCTTCCACATTACAGATCAGTGCCATGGAAGATGGAATAAAATAAAACTAACCCTATATATATGAGGATAATTATTTGAAGGAATGATTATCTACTAAGATTATAGGATCATGAGTTATGGACTAGTGATCAGTAGCAAATCTATTTTCTAACCAATTTTATAGCTCTTTCACTTTCTTCTTCTTGTCCATAAGTTTGTGCACAACAACACCAAGGAACTTCTTCAGATTATTCACCAAGTATTACGTGTTTTTTTTGTATCGTCAATAGAGCTATTATGTCTTGCTCAAAGAATAGGCTTGACAAACAATAATGTGAAGACAAGAAGTGTATCATATTGTTTTGTTTGTACCTATCATCTAGGAATAACTATAGTTCTGGGAGGAAGATTTATGAAAAAAAGGCACTGAAATTAGTCACTGTCCTTCGCAAAAATTAATCTTCAATTTAGAAACTACTGAGCTCCAATATAGTAAAGGCCATCAATTATCTCATGAAGAGATTATATTTTAGGGACACTTATGGACAATAAGACAATATGCTTGCATAACCTTATGTGTGGTCTATTTTCAAACAAAGATCTTACTAACAATGGATCATGTGATCAAGTGAAATAGTGCTAATGTCAATGATGAAGCGAGTGATCGAGTAAAATATGAACTATGATTGATCTTCGGTTATATGGTTGTGATCTTACATTCGACTAAAATATGATCTATGATTGATCTTCAGTTATATGGTTGTGATCTTACTTCCCTCTTTTGCAACTAATTGTTGAACAATTCCAAATAAGTATTCCTAAATGTACATATGAATTGTATTGAATTATTACTAATTTTTTATGGTTTATTTCATGGATGAATTATTTTTTAGGTTGCCTCTCTAACTGCTTGTGTTAGCTGCACTTGTGATTTATGGATCTGTGAATAATGGAATGGTTGTGTGCATTTAGGTTGCATAAATCTATGGTTTCATGTCCGACAATAATAAATAGTTAATAGAAAAAACAATTTAGTTTAGCTACTCCGTAAATATGTGTGAATTTGGGTTCAGTTTTTGTGTGAAATTGGGTGGTAAACTGAAGTACCACATCCTCAAAGTGCAAAAAAGTTACATGCATGGACCAAAAACATGTAGCTATGTTTGACATGCATGCCCTAAAAATTTAGCTCCTATAAAATAGGTGAACTACTTTAAATAGCAAGTTCTCAAAATCTAACCAAAATGATTGTGTCAAGCTCTACCCACAAGGAAAACCAACATGCACCTATAAATAGAACTGACACGATGGAATATGGCAAATATAAATCTAGGGGTTGAAATGCCCTTAATGCACATTAGACGTCCAATGATCCAAATGACATATGAATGCATTCACCAATTTTAAGAGCTTTAGTAGGAAGGCATCGACATATGTAGAGCATCTATCTCAAAGGGCCTCAAGGTTTGTGAGAAAGAGTGAGTAGCAAAGTATTGGCTTATTTCAGTATTTACAAAAAATTAAAGTAATTTTTAGTTTTGAATCATACAAGTTTTAAAGTAGATTCTACTAATTTTCATAATTTAAGGGTGGTTTCACTGATCCAGAAAATGAATAAAAGGTATAGGAACTTACTGATGATGACATCACAACAGGGATTCTAGACCATCATTTTTATTCCATTGGAGTCCAGTGAGGTGCGTAGTATTAATGAATAAAAGGATTAGGAACTTACTGATGATGACATCATGGAAGGGATTCTAGAGCATAATTTTTATTCCATTGGAGTCCAGTGAGGTGCATAGTATTCTCATAACAGCCTTGGTGACCACAATGTTAGAAAATTTGAACATCTAATCCTCTCATTTGGGTCTTCTGCCTCTTCTTCTTTATTATGTTAAAAGGCCTCCCAAAGTCATGAGATGCCAATGTCATCCCTGCAAACAGTAACAAAGTGCGACACATAGATTAACGCATAAAATTAAAAGCAAGGATAAAAAGAAGAGTGAATTTTGAACCAAAGATATGAGCTGTGTGTACTCCTCCCTGTGTGGAAGAAGAACAAAAGTGCGTTGGAAATGCAATGAGATTAGAAATGAAACATACCTAGGTTCCATTAATGGACTGAAGATCCAATGGTGGGGTTCTATATCAATATGGTACTAGTATAACCTTAATTCACACCTCTCTTTGTTAAACACACATGGGCAACAACAAATAGGAAAGATAAAACATGAGAATACATATTTTATTAACAACTGATATACATTTATAGTACATTGTTTGACCGTTGGGTTTCTAATCCCAAGGTCTCTTGGACTTCCTTTTGTCTATTCGGCTTCCACACTAACCCATTGAGGATTAGGTGTCCAACATTCCCCTCCTTATTCCGAGGGGTTATGTATGAGTCCAAGAAGAGAGTTGTAATACAAAATGTGCAAAAAATTCATGGTAGCACTAGGCTGAATGTGCTCTCTGAAATGTTGGTATAAAGGGTGGTAGTTTAAGGATGACTACCAACACTGGAATGCTTAGTGCAGTTTCAAGAACTCTTCCAAGTCTGGCATGAAGCTCAAGTCTTCTGCTAGAGGATGTGTTCCTAATTTTTTGAAGAGGGAAACCTTCAACCATGAAAGGGAGGTTTCACCCCGCATAAAAGGGATAACTTCAACCTGTGATGGTTTAAGGATGACCAACAATTTTGTAATTCTTAATGCAAGTCCTGCAACTCTTTCAAAACTACGAAGAAGGTGAAGTCTTCTGCTAGAGCAAGTGTTCTCAACTCTATTCCTGGAAATTTTCCGAAATTGGCAAGAAGTTGAAGTCTTCTACTAGAGGAAGTGTCCCAGATTACCAACTGAAGGCATGTTCAGGGGCATCTTTGTTTCTGGCTACAACTCTGAAACTGGTGTGGCAAGTTGTGGCTCAGGCTCGCTTGATGTGGCTTTGAAGCTTGTAGATGACCATGATTTCCCCCCCTATCAGATACAAGGTGAGATGATGGTGAAAAATCAACTGTAAGACTGTTCAATACTCTGGAACAAGTTCTGACATGTGATTGGAATATCTTCTTGGCTGTTGATGCCCATTGCCAAGAAGCGATCCATCCAAGATGAATCTTTGTTCTTGCAGGATGTTTGTTTCTGAAGCATATGTGTGAAGAATGGGTGGTTTTATAAGAGTTCTTACATGGATGAAGATCAAAAGAGTGATATTTCAAATGGCCAACTCGGTCACAGTGTTGGAATTTCACAATCTATTGTGGATGCTGTGAAAGAGAACTAGAATCTGAAACAGCTAAAGGTGAAATCTCATGAGGAGCAGGCGAACTGTCATGAATGAATCTAGCACTCTGAAATTGAATGGGCTTGGAGTAGTCTGGAATATGAAATGACATGTCCTTTTCATATCCAAGACCAATTATGTGCTTGTTGAGGACAAGCTCTTCCCAAGGTCTGATAATGGGCTTAGAAAGTGCAGACTAAATTTCTATTTTTGCATGTAAATCTGTTGTTGTATTAGGCATTGAATCTGAATTTGAAAAATTATTATCTTGCTATTTATGGGAGTCTATTTCAATCTTTTGAACAGAAACAAGTTCAGAATGACGACTCCACTATTGTAACTCCTCCTGCTATAGTTGAGATTCAAGCTGCAAAAATTCAATCTGCTCTTGTGCATATTGTAGACATGTCTGAATTCTGAGAGAGAGACTTTGCTGATTTGGAATGTTTCATCAACAGTAGATTGTATAAGAGTTTTCATGAACACTAATACTTTAGTAATTGTATCGATTTTTCTCAACACTTAGAAATGCACCACTAGAATCTTTTTTTAGTATGAGTTGAGGTGAAAATGTACCCTAAATAATCACAATGCTTGCAACAAAATTCTAATAAATCTTCATAAACATGTTAAACATTAGAGACCCATCATTCCAAGGTGCATGTATAACCAATATCCACTTCAAAGGCTCAACGTAGCACAAAACCATCAACACAATTCAATAACAATATTATAAATACATGATTTCAACATATAGCCTTCAATGCTATATGTGAAGAGCACCTTCAATGAACATGTAAAGAGTGGGGAGAGACGAACCATATAACCAGCACATGGACTACTGTACATTCTGTTAGCGCTCAAATCTACCTTAGGCTAAAATAAGGTAAAACTCAAGGCTACATCAAACCATGCTCAGCCTCGTAGCTAGCCCTACGAGGACAGGAGAGGGCTCTCTCTGGGTCAATCTCGGCAAAATATGATCAATGAGACACGAGATGACTGAAATAGAAGTTAATTTTAGGCTAGGTATGAAGTACAAAGGTTTGATTTGAGTTTTTAGGAGTTTTTTTGTTGAAACAGGGAAAGGAAAATTTAGGCTTGGGGATGAGGCACAGTTTCTGCAGAGGTCCGAATGGGGCAAGGAAGGCGATCACCTTGATGCTTTTAAAGGGAATGAATGGGTAGATCAGACTGGTGAGGAGCTAAGGAAAGCAAGAAGGTTTCAAGGATTCTCCTTAAACATGTGAGAACATTGAAAATCAAACAAATTTAAAGGCAGAGCATAATAATCTATGGATTCTACCTTAACACTTCATTTGTTCAATTGCAGAAGATGAGAGAAGGAAAATGATACACATAACAACTTACAATTACTGAGAGAAACACACCATCAAAACATAAAGCCACATGAATCCCAAACAGTGCTGCAAAACCCTGGTCTTTCCTTAGCCAAAAATGCAGAGAAAATATGTACAATAGTATGCCAAAGCAATCCCCAAGTGTCCAACCTCTCCAACCACTGAAAATGATTGAGAAATTACATCATATAGATCATCCTAACCCCTTTCCTTGTGTCTAGGGGTCAATCTCATCATTCTAGGAGCTGTTTGAACTAATTCTAAACAAGGAACTGAAATCTAGGTAGTCAAACAACTTACCCCTATATGCTAGGAAATTGGTTCACTCATTTAATTTTCACCTTTTAGTGAATGAATCCTCTAGAACAAGTAAAAACGTGCCAAAATTACATCATATTCAATTAATTACATCAAGAGAAGTGAAAAAATCACATCAAAATTCAAAACTGGTCAAACTGGCTTCATTTCCTGAGCTAAACATGAAAATTGTGCCAAAAAACCCTGTGCGCCGCACGCCTGAGCCCTATGCGCCGTGCGCATTTCCACCTATTTTTGGGGCACTTCCTGGCATCCAAATTGAGCTTAGGTTGGCTTGTTGAAAAGCCCTGGATGTCTACTTTCCAACCCAAGTGGAATTTTCCAATTTTGTGTCCATTTGACCCTGCAAAAGTGCATTCTCCCGGAAGTACTTCCTCCTGGTGCAAAAAGTGGCAGAAAGGTGATTTTCATGATGTTTTTGAGCCTTTTGGTCACCCAGAACTTGATGAAATGCTTTTGCAATGGATGAGCATGTATAATTCATCATGATAAATACAAAACTACAAGCCATTTTTGATTTGGACATCCCAATCTTATGGGTCGCACGTGGCGTGCTACCCGTTGAGCCAAAAAACCTGTTTTGTAAGCCAAAAAATTTCAAAATGACAAAATTTTCTCCGAAATTGCTCAAATTTGGAGCGAAGACCCTCCATCATGTATTAGGTCTAGCCAATGAAGCCTCGGCCAAAATTCGAAGTCTATCCTACCTTTTTCGACATTTTAGTGCCCTCCTGGTGCAGGCAGTTTCAATTGTAAAGTCACTGCCTTGGTCATATAATGTATCGGTGTTTACCTCCATGGTGTTGAAAATCTATGCCAAGTGTATGTTTGTTTTGTTGAGAATGAAAAATGAGAACTTGGTGCCTTATTTCAATGCCAAATGCGTGCCAAAGGGAAATGAGAGACTGCTGGGATAGGGTATAGTATATGGACTAGGGTTTGGGTTTGGGACTTTGTAAAATAGGAATTGGGGGATCTCAATGATGTGAAGTGTTTAATAAGGTACGTGAAGGAGAGGGGAAGGTGTATGAACATTGGGATACAAGTTTTGCTAATGATTTGACCATTCAAGAGAAATTGCCTTCAAAACCCTAGGAGAGGGAAATGAACCTTGCCTAGGCGCAACTGAGGCATGAACAAGGTGTAAAATGACCCAATGGAACCTGACATGATTATAACAACCTTCTGAATGATGATAGACTCAGCTGAATGGTGACATGGACTAGAATTTGGACAATTTTGAAAAGAGTGAAAACAAACCCTAGACCTAATGCCTAGTGACCAAATTTTGCTTGAAGACTCCCTGAAATGGAAAAATTTGACCTTGACACTCTGAGACCACTTTGTAAGAGCATATTAGATCACAAGTCAGCTTCAATGTACATAGAGCACAAACCAATATATCTCTGCGAAAATGCAAGGATGAATATGGACTAGAACTCTTCCATTATAAAATCCTTCCCTGTGCCATTGTAAGATAAATCTCACTAGCAAACATTATGCGTGGATGTGTGGATTGTTGCTACCAAGCCCAACACAATGATATGCCAAAAATACCCATCTGCACTGTTAAGAGCAAAAATTGTAAATTATGTAACCAGCTTAACAAAAACTATAAATTATGCAACCAGCTTGACCTGCTTCACTAGTCAGTAAACTTCTCAATGGAATAGGAAAGTTCTTGAAGCTGTTTTGGAACAACTCTTAATAGTGCTTTTGTCAGAGAACATTGTGTTGTAGTTATCTTTGGAAATGCAATAACATCTTTGATAGAGCTTTCAACCTCTAGATCGCCGATGCTTCAAGTTTTGTCAATGGTGTCTTTGCCTGGGATCACAGGAAGATGCACGGATTCGAATCAACGTATCTGGAATATGCAATCCACTGGAAACTTGCTGAAATTTCCATCCAAAAGTTTGCAGGCCAGTTGGAGACCACGTCGCTGTGATGCCTTCAATGCTGAATAGTAAGACAAACTAAATGTATGTGCCTGGTAAAAGTGAAGGTTCCAATCTTGTTTATGGAAGAAAAAATCCAAACCTAAAAGGGAGGTCCACACAGCACTGAGAAGGTAGACCACAATAGAAGCTATGGGTTCATAGTTTTCAACTAACTCACAAAATGCACAAATATGTATATATATTAAATCAATATAATTGGAAGGGCATGGAATCATAAACCAAAGTAAATGAGACCAGCTGGAGGACGAAGGAAGGGATGGAAAATACACGCTCAACTCATGGGGTTTGTAAAGCTCTTGCTGCACCTATGTATAGGCAATAAGGACCATGATGAGTATAAAGCAAAGCACAACTATCCTACTAGTTCAATTCTCCTCTCCAGATGTTGATCTATGTTCGAAAATGGCTCCATGTAGCAGGATAGCAATGAATTGCTTAGTTTTATGTTGTTGTACCTCTAAGTGCATCAGAAATAGTGAGGAATGGCTCATGGAATCTAATGCATTTCATATTTCTCTTTAATATACTATATGCCCATCTATATGTGAAACATTACCAACCATTCATGCCCACGACCTTCAAAAATATATCCTCCTTTTAAATCAATGATTGATAATAAATCAACGCACATGCGAAAGAACATACAGATGCCAAGATGTTTTCTAACTTGTTTCATAGCTTTGGTTCAATACATTAAGGGAATGGCTCTACGGTCTTTGGAAAATGGTTATTTTGCAAATTTAACCAAAATTCACAGTTTTGATGCATAGGAGTTTAGTCAATGCCAAAACAAAAATATGACCATGGACTTTTCACAAGAGCAACGTAGAGAATTTACACCCAATTGCTGTAAAATCATTAGTTAGCCAATGCAAATATTGTTTGAAATTTTCTTAGAGTCTGTTTGGATTTGGCTAAATTGATGAATCATTCTAGGTACAACGCTCTTTTTTCTTAGTGTCGCATTGTGCATCGCAGCTAATGGTGCAGAAGTTGGTCCATCAAATCTGCAATTTTCATATAAACAACGTAGTTGTAGTTCTCCAACAAAAAGGATGGGTGCCGGCTAGATTTTCAGAGATCTCAGCTTCAACAATTGAAGATATTGAAGTTGAAGAGTCATATTTCAATGCTCTGATATGCCAGTTACATTGAATACTCCTTCGAGTCAATCAACAAAAAGTATTACACAGAGAGAGCTTCCTTGGGCTTCGACTCTACCAGTTTTATCCAACCTTCAATTATGAAGAGACATTAAACATGAAAATATTGCTCCGACCAACATTCAAACCAGTAACAGACCACAAAACATAGGCACATATTGAATTTTATCTACAAAATATATGGAGGTCGAACCAACGTTGCTTCAATAATTTCTCATCACTGTATAACCTCCATTTTGTCTCATAGAGTAGGACTTCGGCCATTTTTTAAGAAGAGAAGGGGATGAATATCATTAAGAAAACTTGAGAAAGATTCAGTTTCTTTTTTTTTTTACCAATTTCTAGAGGGTGAATCCACTGTCGATGTATTACCCATGTCTCAAGTTTTCTCAAATCTTTATGGAGGGATATCGACATGAATAGGATTGATAGCCTATGGCCTGAGTGGTGGACGAAACGTATTCAAAATTGGAGGTTACATTTGAATCTTCTATCAAGAACATAAAATGGTTGCAATTTGTACTACGTAACTAGGCACAAAATACAGCTAAAATATAGCCGACAAGATTTTCTCTAAGGTAAATGTAGCACATACATTGGGGAGAAGGTAGATTGGTCAGAGAAAAGGGCACAAAAAATTATTATGGAAGAGATCCCAAAGCGCAGAAAGGAAAGTTATGGACAACCCAGGGAGAGCAGAGAGCGCAGAGAGAAAATATGGCAAAAAACTACTACAAGGAGTTACAAAGGTAGGAATACTAAAAATTGGAGCTGCTCATAAAGACCATAAAACAAATGGCTCAAAGAAACTATGCAGGGCAGGAATACGCCTGCTCTGGTACCATGTTAAACACACTTGGGCAACAACAAATAGGAAAGATAAAACATGAGAATACATCTTTTATTAACAACTGATATACATTTATAGTACATTGTTTGACTGTTGGGTTTCATATCCCAAGGTCTCTTGGACTTGTTTTTGTCTATTCGGCTTCCACACTAACCCATTAAGGGTTAGGTTTCCAACACTCTTCAATCTCGGTTTCCCTCCACCCTGTGAAAAGTGAAAATGTGCTACTCGTTTTCCCTCCATCCTATGAAAAGTGAAAAATTTACTACTTGTTTTAATCTCATTTTCCTTCCCGCCTTGTGAAAAGTGAGAATGTGCTACTCGTTTTCCTCAGCTTTATGAAAAGTGAAAATATACTACTTGTTTTAGAACGGAAATAAAGATTGTATTTGGGAGGGCTTTGTTACATCAAAAAATAAGGCTGAATTTTTTCAAAAATGTTAAAATTTCCCTCCCTAAAAAACAATAAATAAAATATTTATAGAGTATACAGTAGATGTGTGGGTGTGTGGGTGTGTATGTAAACAATTCTAAATATGGTCTTAGTTAAATACTAATAGTAATAATAATAATAAAAGTCAAAAGTATGAGGATGAGTGCAAAAATCTAAATGCTGGCTCAATTAATAATAAAAATAATGATTTTGTTATTAAGTTGTCAATAGGTTTTGTTACAATACCATGAACCAATACCATGGATTATCGATACCTAATCCCAAAAAACCATAACTTATTTCATGACCAAAATATTTTATAACAATATGACAAGATTCTTAACCATGGATATTCAACCCCCACTTTACAGTGGATATTATTAACTTGTAAAAATTTGGCTTTGTTATAATACCATGGGCCAATGCTATGGCTTATCAATACCACATTCTCTAAGAACATAACTTATTTCACAATCAAAATATTTTATAACAATATGAACATATTCCTAACCATGGATATTCATTGTCACTTTACCATCAATATTATTAACCTGTAAATAGACTTTGTTACAATGCCATAGGCCAATACCATGGATTATCAATACCACATGCCCAAAAAACATAACTTATTTCAAAATAAAAATATTTTATAAGAATATGACAAGATTCTTAGTCATGGATATTCACCCAACTTTTTCATTGATATTATGAACTTGTGAATAGGGCTTGTTACAATAGCATGGGCTAATGCCATGGCTTATCAATACCACATGCCAAAAAAATCATATCTTATTTCACAATCTAAATATTCTTAACCATAGATATTCACCCTCACTTTACCATGGATATTATTAACTTGTAAATAGGTTTTGTTATAATACCATGGGCCAATACCATGGCTTATTAATACCAGATGCCCAAAAACCATAACTTATTTCACACTAAAAATATATTAATTTTATAACATTTTATAACATTTTTTATTCAAAGCTAATAGGAAAAGGGTTGTAACTAGTTTTGAGATATATATAAACCCTCTATCCTCATGACTACTAAAATTATTCCATATAATTATATTAATTTTAATAAAGTAAAAAATGAGAATACTTTTATATTTTAAGATGTGAAATTTATTTACTACAAATATTAGTCAGAACAAACATAGATCTATCTTAACTAAGGATCAAGTGATGATAGCAAGAAAAGTGAAGGGAAGAGAGGGGGAGGGAGATAGTGACAAATATGGAGGGTGGAGAGAGAGAAAGAGAGAAAAATAGAGAGTGATGGGGGGAGACAAAGAGAAGGAGGTAGGAAGAGAGAGAGGAGAGAGAGAGAAGAAGAGAGGGGAGGAGAGAGATATGGAGTTGGAGGGGGAGAGAGAGAAGAAGAGAAGGGGGGAGAGAGATATGGAGTTGGAGGGGGAGAAAGAGGGAGGAAAGAATGAAGGCATAGGGATATGAAGGTGGAGAGAGAGAGGGAGTGAGAAGTGATAGATGGATAGAGAGAGAGGGAGAGAAGAGAGGATGGAAGAGAGAGAGAATAGGTGTGGATAAAGATAGGGAGAGAAGAGAAAGAGAGAGAGAGGGAGGCACAAAGATGGAGGGGGGGAGAGAGAGAGTGATTATCGGGGGGACAGAGGGAGGTGAGAGAGAAAGGGAGAGAGAGGACTAAGAGAGAGTAGAGACAAATGAAGTTGGAGGGCGAGAGAGAGAGAATGACTAAGAAAGACATAGAGGGAGAAAGGCAGAGAGAGAGAGAGAGTGACAAGGGAGCGATGGAGAGAGGAGAGATAAAGGGAAGAGAGAGAGGTAGAGAGAAAGAGGGAGGGAGAAAGAGATAGATATGGAGAGAGAGTGTGTATGTTTGGGTGGTGAGATAGAGAGGGAAGAAGAAAGAGACACATAGATACAAATATAGATATTATATAGTATTATATAACCAGCCTAGATCCATCTTAACCTAGATCTATCAAGCACGAAAAAAGAGTTTTTCACATCGAGAGATTGGATCCCTCTCGGCACTTGATAGATCCAGGTTAAGATGGATATAGGATGGTTTAATAAGTTTGTAGTTGTATTTGACAAACTGACACTTTTTTTATATGGTTGTGTTTGAAAACAATTTTTTCCATATTTGGTGTATTTGTCATAATAATAATAATCTAATTTTAATTTAATTTTAAGCTTACCTTTTTTATGCAATGATTTTGTTGTTAGTTTATAGAGATAGACATGTTATATTTTTTGAATTTGAAAAGGAAACATGTGCTCTTAACTTGGTTGTATTGAAAACATTTAAGTGTAAGAAAGAAACATGCCCTCTTAACTTGGTTGTATTAAAAACATAAGTGTTCTTGTATACTAGGTGGGTACAAAGAAGACAAAGTATATGGTAAGTGGATTAAATAGTTAAAAACAAGTGTTAGTTAAGGAGAAAGTTACAAAAATATAACAAATAGGATATATTTGGTTAGGATATTAATGTTTTGGGACATCTAAAGTTTAAGGTACATTTTATGGAGGTGTATTCTAAGCCCTTGGGTGTAGGGCACATCTTATGGGTATCTTGGACTTTTGGTGTGTGTTAGTGGTGTCAACTAGTGGTGGAGAGTCCAACCAATGCGTAGGAAAAGTTTTTCATTTACAAGGTGGGCATTAATAAATTATTCTCCCTCTCTACCCAACTCTAAGATGAGGAGTGTGCATAATGGACTTATTATTGTAACAAATTGAAAATATTTGATTATGTTTAAGTTCAAGGGCTTGAAGTGGTTGCCTCAACCTTTAAATCTTTAAAGGAACTATGTGTTTTTTAGTTAAACCCTTGTGGTCAAGAAGTTGCAAAAGAGGAAGGCCTTATGGATATTTTTAAGGGGTTGTAATCACCCTCGTCTTGTGGAAAGTATGTAGATATGATGCTAATGGTCATGATATTAGGGCATTCATGTATATATTATAAATATTTTCCTATCACCTTGCATTGTATAAATATGATAAATATTTTGTGGTTATGTTGATGTACATGTTGAAGTTCCACTTGCATGATTATAGGAAACATTTCTCAGTTATCCTTGTGTACATGGGGAAGATCATAATTACTCTATGCCCACAAATATAATAGTGAATAGTGTCTAAATAAATAAAAACCTAACTATTGACCCAATCTCCATTGATGAGGCTTCAACCAATGGTACTTGCTTAAGGTAACCACTTATAATTATTGATGGCATATTTTTCTAACTCAATGGACCCTGTATTAAGTAGGGGGAGTTAGATGGAACCTCAACGACTTCAAGGTGAGCGTAATAACAAAAGTTAAACATATACCATAATAACATATACATATGTCTTTAGACCAGGGGCATGATACAAGTATAAAGAACTCTATCAATGGGGGTGTTAAAGATCATATAACTCGACTCATATAGTTGCAAGAGAAAAAGTAATTCGACCCAAAACCTAAGAAGAGAATAATAGACACTCATAGGCGTAATATTTACAGGCCTTGATGTTGTCAATGAGGGTGGTGAGATATTTTGCATCCTATTAGCACACATGAATGAGTAAGAGTGTGTGAGAGGGATTTTCAATGAGTTTTAGGTGTGTTAAGGAGGGAGTGACAAGGTTATATGCTAGGCAATGCCAAGGTATGCTAAACTACCAAGGCATGTCAGGAAGTGCCACCATGTGATAGGGAGTGTCAAAGCATGCCAAGGAATGTAGGGGATGTTAACGCATGCCACATAGTGCCAAGGCATTCTAAGACATGTCAGGTGCTATGGCATGTCAAGATGTAAATTGTGTTTCTTAATTGTTTTAGACCATGGTTGGACGCGATGAGCCTTGTCTTGGTAGCTTATTAGGTGGGATGAGTTGAGATTGTACATGAGTACCCTAATATGAGTTACAGGTAGTTCTTAGTTGAAAAAGTCATATGTTGAATTTCCATGACACATGAGAATCTGGGATTAGCATTAGAATCTTTGATGCAAACACACTCAAGTGCCACAACACATCTACTATGCAAAAAGAAATCTGTCGTGAAAGCAAAAGCAACGGATTGAATGCACAAATTTTAGGGTGTGCCAAATCTTCATATGTTAATGCTTATTATTGTGATATACAATAGCCATTTATATGTTTAGCGTAAGACTCCTCTGGAGATTTCTATCCAACAACAACATCTCTGTGGTAAAAGGTGTACTGTCAGAGTTTTCTCCATCAAAACTAGAAACCAAAAGGGGTTTCAAACCATAAACTATCATGAATAGATTTGTCCAGTGGGTTGTCCACATAAATCAAACCATAAGAAATCTCCTATACAGACAAATAGATAGACAATTGAAGATTTTTTGATATCTAAATTCCCATAAATACAACATTTAAGTAATTTATAGGAAAATGATCAAACCATCCTTTGACATAGCATCCATTATACTAGAGAAATCCTTCGCAATCTAAATTCAATAAACTAACAAATGATTATTCAAAAACTCGGTTTTTATGATTTCCAGTACCCAACAAATTAACCAACCCCACCAAAACAGAGCATATATTTAAATGCTATCAAAGCTTAGGTCTCAGTCCCAAATATTTAGGGTGTCTTCATATACATGGTTATTGCATCACAAGTATCAATTTTGAAACTTTTTTCCAACTAGCCAAAAAGCAAAGAAAAGAGGCCAAAGATATAAGGGTAAGGGAAATATGGAAATCTTCCTATGGTGCATTGATGAAGACATAAAATTATCAGGAGAGTTGAGAGGTTCAATATTTATTACATTTGGTTTTTGTATCCACTGAAGGAAAAAATTAATAATTTATGTAAAAGTGTGCAAACAACATATGATTGATCGTCTTACCTCCATTGAGAAGAGTTTCTGAGGTGTATTTCCATGGAAGATTTGTGCAAAGCTTGTAATACTATCACTCATATCCTTCAAATACTTCACTCATTATCCCCTCCTATTCAAACAAAAAATCCAAAATAAATTATAGATAAATCGGGAAGATAAATTGAACAAATCCATCAATCTCCCTGGGAATACTTGAGAAATCTCCTTAGAATGTAATATCGTGACATGCTCTGCTCTGTTGGCCTTCTTTTGTGAAAAATGGTGGGAAAGAACATGATGAATTATAATCTTAAACTCTTCTTTTACTTTTTTTTTACACTGATTTGTTCTCAAACTCTCCCATCCTTCCTCCAAATATAGAAACCCAAGTAAAATAACAATCTTATTTTCAACTTTTATTTATATCTGGTGGGCAGTATGGTGTCCAATTATGTTGAAATAGAACAAAGAATCGGTCTTCTTGCCTGGTCGTAATGTCATCTAGTAGCTGAGTGTTTAACTTTTCCTTTTGGGATGCTACACATTTATTCAATTATATTGCATTTTTTATATTTATCAATAGTGACATTAATTAATTGACTTAAATCTCATTCTCATCCTTGATCACTTAAATAAAAGTAATATTAACGATAATTTGAGAAATGTGGACTCCATTAAATATAGGTTATAGTTTATTTTCTTTATGTATCCAGTATCATTATTAATTATAAATTTTATTTAGAGCGCATATATTTATCATATTATTTAAACAATAATATTTTGTGGTTTATGGTGTTTTTTAAATCATTTTTGTTTAAATTAGTTTTTCTAGTTCAAAGACATGTAATGAGTTAATTTGAGTGGTTGAGTGTTGTAGATTATGAGTAGGAGGTTGTGGTATTAAGTCCCTTGGATATCATCCTCATAGTTTAGATATTATTTTAGGAATGAGAAAAATTATCTGGTGAATTTTCTATACATTTATATAGAAAAGAAGATATTATTATAAAGTGAACACTCTATGGATATGAAATTTATATTTTCTTTATTATACTCAAAGGATATTATAAAATAATGGTTCCAATGTTTTTTGAGAAAAGATGGAGCTTTGCTACTTTCACACTTTTCTCTGAAAACAAGTAAAGTTTGTGTACTCTCTTTCTTCTTCCCAAGGGTTTTCACTATCTTGGTTGTCAGACAGTGGGTCTTGTAACCAATTCATTCTATCTCGCCATAGTTTCGAATGGAATTTGAATTCCTTCTATCCCACAACAATTTCGAATGGAAGTTGATATTATTGATTATGAGCTCAATCATGTCTAGACGATGCATTCAAATACCAGGATGAATTTACAAGTTACACTTCATTGTCTTGACTGATCATCTCGAACCAAATCATGACATGTTTCCAAAATGGATGGTGTTCCAAGGTATATATTTAATCTGAGCATGAGTTTTCCAAGGTTGTTTTTGTTTCAAGCTCTCATTCTAGCTTCGAGGTAGTAGTTATCCCTATGTCTCAACCAAACTCCCTTTCATTCAATCATTTTAAGCCTCTTTGGGTCCCCCATGGTTCGAGGGCTTTGCATAAGCCAAAGTTCTATGTTAGAGTGAAACAAGATAAGTTTTCAATGGTCATTGGTAAGGATATCAAGTTCAAGGATATCCAAAACTTGTTAGAAGCTACTTTGGTAGGAAGATTTTATGGTAAGACAATGCAAAAGGCATCTCTCATGGCATAGGTTCTAGACAATTGGATGTGAGCCATGGGTTATATGTCAATTTTGCATGGATTTTTTCACAATTGGATATTCTTTCAAATTTTGTTGAGGGGGGACAATAATAAGATCAACGAGGTAGAATGGGATTTGGGGCCATCGGGACTAGTCCTAGAAACATGGGTGGTGGATTGTGATCTCACTCATAAACATTTCTCAATGCAACAACTTTGGGCTATATTGTCGAGTCCTTCCCTTGTCTTCTAGACAGAGGAGGCCCTTCACATTATTGGCAAGAAGTTTGGTAGATTTATTTCTCTAGACCCAAATTGGTATGTTTCAATTAATAGGGATTGGGCCTTAACTCTATTCAAAGTAGATATAAAAGATATTTTATTCGAGGCCATTGAATTCGTTGACGGGGAGAATTTCTAGACCCATAACATTGATTAATGGAAAATATCATTTCATTATTTCAATTCTTATAAAGTTGGACATGTTTAGACCTAGTGGTTAGAGTTGAAGGCACTTTTCTTCGACAACAAGTAATTGTGTACTCTCTTTGTTTTTCCCAAGGGTTTTCATTGCCATGGTTGTCAAACAGTGGGTCCTGTGAACAATTAATTACGTCCCTCTATAGTTTTGAATGGAAGTTGATATTATTAATTATAAGCCCAATCATGTCCACGGGAAGCATTCAAATACTAGTATAAATTTGTAGGTGACACTTCATTATCTTAAAAAATCATCTCCAACCAAATCATGAGGTGTTTCCAAGATGGATGGTGTTCCAAGGTAGATATTTAGTTTGAGCATGATTTGTCCAAGGTTGTTTTCATTTTAAGAAAAAATAGTAGTGCAAAAGAGCTAAGCTCTCATTCTAGCTTTGAGGTAGTAGTTATCCCTAAATCTCAGCCAAAGTCCCTTTCATTTAAGATTTTTAAGCCTCTTTTGGTCCTCCATGGTTCCAAAGCATTATCTAAGCCAAAGATCTATGTTAGAGTGAAAAAATATAAGTTTTCAATGGTCATTGGTAAGGATATCAGGTAATTAATAATCCTGAACATTCAAACTTCCCAAACACTCTCAAGCCTAAGGTTAGACTGATGGAAGAATGTTTATCGAAAGGAGGATTAGCTTCAGAACCACAAATCTTAAATGTAGCATGTTGAAAATCTCAGCTTCTTAACGAACAACAAAAATCACGACAAAATATTAAAAGGGGAAAAGGAAAAGGAAAGTGGAATACTTTTCAAAGAGGTTGGGAAAAAATAGGACTTGCAGGAGGGAAGCCTACGATTGCAATAAGGGGTTGGGAAAAAGAAGTTTCAAATAAATGGAGACTTTGGGCTATGCACAACACTATTTTTTTAATGTCTTAGTTGGGTTCCCAAATCGAAATAAAAGTAAGGCTATCTATAAGGGCATGATAACTAGGGAGTGCCAAGGTGTGCTAGGGAATGACAAGAAGTTCTAACACATGTGAGACAATTCTAAGACATGGTAAGCATACCAATACATGCCAAGATGTGCTAGGTTATAAACTGTGGCACCAACACATGTTAGGGAGTGGTAGGGAAACACAAGGGAACACTAGTTTCAATTGCATGGAAATGAATGAATAAGAGTGTGTGATAGGGAGTGTTAGTAAGTTCCAAGTGTGCTAAGGAGGATTAACCCGACCAAATTTAAGCACACTAACCAAAGGATAAACCAAGGATCCAGTGACCCAAATTGAAACAAGATACAAAATCCATTTCAAAATACTTAACCTAGATGATTTATAAGGAAATACACGTGTCACATACTGAATTCAGCAAAACCGATTCGAAAAAAAAGAAACAACCCAGTTTAATTCTAAGGAAAATATGCGCTGGAGCTACAAACCTGTATTTCTATCGACCCCTGGCATAAACCTTCACCTAGTACTTGGTGTTACATGTATCTAAGGGATACAGTATGGTAGTTCTAATGAGCCCTGTTATGGATCCTAAAGTTTTGTTTGTCAAAGATTTGAAATCAACTCCCATTCCATATAAAATCCACCGAATAAGATCTCTAATCTGCTATATAATTATATGTCTACTGTGGGGGTACAAAATCAGGTATTCAGAACCTAAAGTGCCAATACAGAAAATTGATGATTGATGTTGGAAGTCCAATAATAAGAAGTTTAGGTCCTTGCAACTGAGATTCCAAATCAAAACAAAAAATCCCCCCGAGGGATTAGAATAGCTAAAAATCATTTTGTTTAACTAATCCAATATATGGGAGTTTAATGCAAGTGATGACACTGGCTCTTGACTTACTCGGCTATCAGTTACGAGGAAGTTCAGATTGCAACCATTTTTGATGATTTTGATGTAGCATTGGATGTTTGGTTTCTCAATTAACCAACCTATGAAAAGTTTGATTGGATCCTTGTGCTGGTCTCGATTGAAGTTAGAGTTTTTTGATGAAGCTAATTTTAAAATTGCGTGGGAGCATTTTATGTAACTACATGTAATGGCTCACAATTCTATTGAATGAGGTAATATGCAGTAATCGAGTGGACTTGGAATTGGAATTGTATATTGTTATTAGATTTATTTTAGATTTGGATTGATCAAGTATTCAAGAATTTAAATAGATACTTGTGTGCGACAAAGGGAAGAGGAAATTGTCGATCTCATGGATGGGGAGAAAAGCTGCAAGTTTTGAGTAGATCCACTTGTAGAACAAGTAGCTAGGGCTATTAGGCAAAGAGGAAGTAATACAACAAGAAAATTGTGTGAAGGTAGAGGGATAAGAAGAGAATGGAAGAAGTAGAGGAGGAGTTGCATGAGCTGAGGGAGCAACTTTGAAAAGAACAAGAGTTGTGCAAACAGGAGAGGGAAGTGTAGGAGCAGCAGATATAGCAGGGGGTGCAACATCTGTAGATAGAAGATGCATCTCCCATACAAGTAGTTAATTCATATTAACAACTGGCATCAAGAAAATAGGGTGAACCATCATAGGAGTGAGACTTCATTCATGAGATAGAACAAGCACTTCAACAATTGGATGCAAACATGGAGAAACAGGAGTTGGAACAAGACACCAACCTCATGCCTCACCACAAAGAGGTTGAATCACCCACCTCAATGCATCGAGATTATGAGAAAGTCTTGAATGAGGAAGGAGGTACTTAGATCCTTAGTGGTCAACTATAAGGAGAGATGCACAACATCACTTTTGATGAATCTCATCACAGAGTTGTGCAGTCTCATAGAGTACCAACTCTGGAGGATCAAACATCTCCTGTGCAAGTTAAGGAGTGAGTGATTGTGAGTGATGTGCACAAGCATCCAGTTTCCTTGGCCAATGCAACCAGAGTGTATGACGAAGCCACTATCACAAGTGTTCACTTTCTCATGGTTGGGAATGAGCGAAGGGTGAAGGAACTACAGGTGGCCAAACAAGGAGGAGACTTGGTGACACTGTTCATTCAAGCTAAACTGAAGAAGAAAATACTAGATGAAGTATTAACTGTTGATACAGTTATGCGAGAATTATACTCCAATTTGGTACCATGCATAAGGTAGTTGTCCATCTCAATGGATGGCAAAAGTGATGTACTAGAAGAGCATGCATCTTCATTAATGTGCATGCTACTGTTGATAACATGTAAACATGGATGATGAAGTATAAGGGATCCCCACTTCACTTTCCAAAGATGATGATGGCCGATTTGGTCGAGCTGCAAACACATTTCCAGAGTCAGATCCGTAACTATGAGGACCTCCCACAACTCATCACTAGCATATAGTCTTCCCATGCACGAGTATTCAAGAGCATGGATGTTTTGGTGCTCACACATGAAATCCCATCACTTGGGACTCTCACCCATGTGAAGACCAAGAAGTAGGTTCGACTAGAGCTTGACTCATACTTTGATGAGTTGATGCGCATCGACACTAGCGTAGAATTGCCTATCCGTGTAGAAATCATGCACAAGTATGTTGTTGGTCTAGTCATATTGAAGACAATAATGTGGATGCTTTCAAACAAGTTGGACAGAGGAGCCTAAGCAATGTATCTAGATTCTATGGAGGAAAGGTTCAGGTTTCAGACAGATGTCACAGCTGGACACACAGACACTATCAAGGACTACAAATCTTGGCATCAATATGTTACTATTGATTAGCATGAGGACGTCAAGCAGTTGGACTTCTATAGTTGTCTAAGTCAGAGTGATGTCTAGTTTGGCTTGCTCAAGCCTTTTTTGTCCACATGGGTACATCTGCAGTGTAATGTTCAGTCATGTCAATAATGGATGTAATAGTCATAGAGTAGGTGAAGAGTCATGAAGGCAGTTGAATGATCACAAAGGGGAATGTCAAGGGTCACCCCACCCTTTGCTATAAATGGTCCCTCATAACTCATTGTATAGGCTTTTGGTCAGCCAAGCTTCTGATAAGACTATCTTGGAAAGATCTTGGATAGTATTGTAACGAGCCTTGGCTTCTCCACTACACGAAGCTAGCTCATCTCTTTGGAGGACAAGGCAAATGTGGCTATGACGTTCCACTGTTGGGGCTAGCAAGTTTACATGGATGTATTTTATGATTGGAACTTACACTTCTTTATATAATAACAACCAATATGTTTTCATGCATATGTTGTTATTGTAGTTGGATTATTCTATTTGTTGTAGAGATGTATGTTGTTTAACTTATGTATTTGTGTAAGAACTGCTTTGTATGAAATTATATGAATCTTGTTGTAGATGTGTTGTTGGTTTGACCATCACTTTGGATTACCCGATGCCTTGATTTTTAGCTTGTGATGCATCTTCACTCATGTGTTCCCTTCCCAACTGACTACTATTAGAGGTTTCCAAGGGGTGCACTCATCCCACCCACATGTGTTAGAACCTCTCATGCACCTTCCTTAATTCACTGTAGTAGTCACATCCTTCCTACTGACATAGTTATCCTACTTGCCTCTATGCAACATCACAGTCAAGGCATTGCTTTACGACCCACTATTGAGACTCCTACACCAAATGGTCTGAGGTCTAGTTAGGACTTTTTACCAAGGAGACCTCCTTGACATGTTGGTGGGTCGAGCACCGTCAACAGATTCCTTTGTCGAAAATTGAGTAGAAAATCCTCCTTAGCACATAGTCACATCCCTTCTTTGATAGGAGATTTTCCACTTGATTCTACTCTCTATAGACATTATTAGAGGCTAGTATTTGAAAGGTATTCATAAAACATCTTATGCATTGCATCCAAAAAGCAAGGGAAGGTGGTTCGAATTTTGTTCTCAATTGTACCCAATCTAGAATCATCTTGGAATCTCCAAACAGGTAAATCTTCAGTTGCAAGCCAGTTAGCACATAGAAGATCCCCCAAGAGTATGATTAGCTCAACTCTAGCATTTGACCCTGTGCCATTACACGAACTGAAATGGAAGGTGTTTTATGTCTTCAAAACCAAATGTGTCCCACTTCCACAAACCCCGTTGGTGGATGCTCCATAAAAGATAAACTAAAAAATAAAAGATAAAAAAATAAAGTATGACCATAGCTCCATGAGTCGAAAATGTCTTCTAGGTTGTTCCTCCTTCGTTAGCCATATCTCCATAAAATATGCAACTATCTTTAAATAGGTGTCTCTACTATATGTTTCTATTTATTCAAAAATCTTCTCATTCCTGCTTCTCCATATGCCCCACAAAACATAGAAAGGAAAGGAATGATATGTCTTGAAACCTTCAAACTATTGAGCGATACATCTCTAAATGGAAAACCATGTTTTATATTACATGTATTTTAAGTGTTTGAAGAATCCCACTCCATACTGAGATCGCAAAAGGACATGTTAGAAATAGATGTTCCATGTCTTCTAAATCTTCTTTGCATAAAGAGCATCTTCCAAGATCTCGAAAGCACCTTTTATGCATATTATCCCAAGATAAAATATTATTATGGACCACCAGCCACATAATTTTTTTTAATTTGAGAGGTATATCCCATCTCCATGTGTTATGAAACCAAAAAGCATTATCATTCAAGCCACGTCCATGAGAAATATGCTTATAAATCTCTTTAACCAATATTTGCTTGTTATACATAACACCTTCCCATTTTAGCTTTTCTTTCTTCACTATGAGATCTAAACTTGTTAGACTTAACTGTGTTATGAAACGTGCCCATTCCACAAATACATCCTCTAGAAATCCAAGTTCAAATGCATTAATCTTATAACTTGTAACAGAAGAAGATCCTCACTCACAAGAGATTTAGTTCATAAAATAAATCCTTTTCTTATGTAAATGCTCAAGGATGTGAATAAAAAGATTATGTATTCCCTCTACTCCTTATTAGTAAATTATATATTACAGAGCAATGGAACACATAAAACATTGCATTAATATAAACACAGAAACTGCATAAAACAAGAGAGACACAGATATACACGGTTCACCTAGTTTGGGCTACGTCCATGGAGAAACAACGAGTCCTTGTTTTTATATTATCTAGCAAACTCAAGAGATACAACCTACAACATACTCATTGTAACTCCCTCTTCACCCTCAATATCCTCTCTCTTCCTCACTCAGAATACAAATATACTTAGATGCAATACAATTCCCTCATATATAGTGAGGGGTTGCCTTCTAGGGCAAGAAAACCTATATTAAACATAACTTCTACCATCAGATCTCTACCTAATGAACGACCCATATTGAGTACGAAATTACAACATTTTAGAAGGAAATTTTACATCAATTCTTCGCTTTAAGGGTGCTGCCCCTGAAACTCCCCAAAGGTCACAACTGCCCCTCCTAGACCCCCCCTGCAGTGTATATTTTATGGGCGGCATTGCACCCCATTTTGGACTAGGGTCCAATGCCACGATACCTTTGTATATAGTAGATAATCAGGCTCCACACCCAACAATCTCCCACTTGGAGACTGATTATAGCAACTCCACCACTGCTTCATTTTCTAGACAATGACTCCACTTTGGACCTGACTATTTCTCATATTCTTCATCATACTTGAAGACCAATTGAAACTGAGAAGATTCTCAGTTTCTCCTTGGTTACAACTTTTGTTATCATATCTGCAGGATTCTGGCTAGTGTGTATCTTTTCCAACTTCAATTGTCCATCTTCCAATGTTGATCGTATGAAATGGTACTTGAGTTGTATATGCTTAGTCTTGGAATGAAATATAGAGTTATTTGCAAGATGTATGGCACTCTGGCTATCATTGTATCACCTTCCTAACTCTTGCTTCTTACCCAATTCATCGAGAAACCTTTATAGCCAAATCATTTCTTTACTAGCCTCTGTAGCAACAACATACTCTGCTTCTGCTGTTGACAATGCAACAACACTTTGCAGTCTTGAGACCCAACTGACATGTGTTCCACCTATAGTAAACACATACCCTATTGTGCTCCTCCTGTTATGTCTATCACCGGTCATATCTGCATCAACATATCCATGTAGAGCAATGTTTGAACCACCAAAGCATAATGCTCGATTTGTGGTACCTTTCAAATACCTGAGAATCCACTTCACCGCCATCGAGTGTTCTTTTCCTGGATTGTTCATGTACCTGTTTACAACTCCCATTACATGTGCAATATCATGCCTTGTGAAGACCATTGCATACATTAATCTTCCAATTCGTGATGCATATGGAACTTTAGACATATAATCCATGTCTTCTTGGGTCTTTGGGAGCATCTCCTTACTAAGTTTGAAATGGATAGCAAAAGGTGTACTAATTGGTTTTGCATTGTGCATATTAAATCTTTTCAACACCTTTTGTATGTACTCATTCTAAGACAATGTCAATTTGCAATTTTTTCTATCTCTAGTTATTCTCATACCAAGGATTTGTTTTGTACCTCCCAAATCCTTCATTGCAAATGAATTTGCCAATTTTCTTTTGAGCACATTTATTTCCTGAATGTTAGACCTTGCAACAAGGATGTCATCTACATACAATAACAATATAATATAGTTGCCCTAATTTTGCTTTTTCAGATAAACACAATGATCAGAGTGACATCTAGTATAACCTTGTTCAGACATAAACTTGTCAAATTTTAGATACCACTGCCTTGGAGCCTATTTTAAGCCACACCAGCTCGTCTTCAACTTGCATACTATTTTCTCCTTCCCTTTTACCTCATATCCTTGTGGTTGTTGCATATATATCCCTTCCTCCAAATCCCCATGGAGAAAAGTTGTCTTTACATCTAACTGCTTAAGATGCAAATCTTCAACTGCTACTAGACTTAAAATGGTTTTGATTGAAGTCACTTAAAGAACAGGAGAAAATATTTCATCAAAATCAATACCTTTCTTCTGTGCAAACCCCTTCACCATAAGTCTAGGTTTGTACCTTTTTCTACCTCCATCTTCTGCCTTCAATTTGTAAAACCATTTATTCTGTAATGTTGTTTTACCTGCAGGCAGACTGACTAAGTCCCAAGTTTGGTTATGTGCTAAGGAGTCCATCTCTTCTTTCATGGCTTGCTCCTACTTCTCCCTGGTTGCTACCCACACTGCTTCTTCATAAAATTCTAGTTCACCAGAATCAGTCAACAATACATAATATAATGAAGGAGAGTATCTTTCAGGGGGTCTACTCATCCTGGTAGATCTTCTAACACCACTTTCAGGAGTTTGAAGTGCTTGTTGCTGTTTGGTTTCTGTTGTGCTTGTTGATCATTATGATTTTCAGGCACCATCACTTTTTCTATGATCTCGTCAAGCACTGTGTATTCTCTGTTTTCTTTTTCCTGTTCCTTTCCTGCAACTGATCCTTATACAAAACCTTTTCATTGAATAGGACATCTATGCTCCTAATAATTTTGTGTTTTTCATAATCATAAAAGCGATAACCAAAATCATTAACACCATATCCAATAAAGGTACATTTCTTTGATTTTGCCTAAAGCTTTGTTCTATTTTCTTTGTTAATGTGGACAAAGGCTTCACAACCAAAAGTCTTTAAAAAATAGTATTTTACCTTTTTACCTATCCATGCCTCCTCTGGAATACCACCATCCAAGGAACTTGAAGGCCCTTTATTTATTAGATAAACAAAAGTATCTACAACATCTGCCCAAAATTGTAAAGGCAATCCTGCATGCAATCTCATGCACCTTGCACACTCCATAATTGTCCTGTTCATCCTTTCTGACACACAATTTTCTTATTGTGTTCCTAGAACTGTCTTCTCTCTATGAATTCCATTCTCTAAACAATACCTATCAAGGTATTTGCTGCAATATTCACCTCCATTCTCTGAGTTGAGACACTTCAACCTTTTGCTTGTCTCATTTTCAACCAAAGCTTTCCATTTCTTGAAAGTATCAAGTACATTAGATTTATTTCAAATACAATAAATCTAGGTTTTTCTAGTTGCATCATCAATAAAAGTAACATAATAATGAGAGCCACCAAGAGATGATACCTGAGCAGGTCCCCATAGGTCTATATGCACAAGATCTAATTTTTTGCTCTTCTTTTCTTTCCCAACTCCAAGTAATCTGACTCTCTTCTATTTTCCATAAACACAATTCTGACAGAATTTTAAATCAACATGCTTCAAACCTGGCAACATATTTCTTGAGTGAAGAATCTACATCCCCTTCTCACTCATGTGCCCCATCCTCTGATGCTGCAATGTTGTATCTTCTCCTGTAGAGGTTAAAGCATTAACAAAATTAGAAATACCATTGCATAAATACAATGTACCAACCTTTCCTCCTTTCGTTATTACCAGCGATCGTTTAGTGACCTTCCAGGTTTTATCTGTGAAAGTAGTTACATAACCTTCACCTCCCAACTTCCCTGTTGAAATCAATTTTTTCTTCAGATTTGGAACATGTCTTACCACCTTCAATAGCCATTGATTTCCATTTTATTGTTTTATGAAAACTGTACCCATTCCAATGATTTTACAGGGTTTATCATCACCCAATCGAACTTGTCTAAAATGTCCTTGAACATAATCATTGAAATGTTTCTTATCAGGTATGAAATTGAATGAGGCCCCTAAATCTACCACCCAGGCATCAATAATATTTTCTAATGAAAGAATCAAAGCATATTGTAACACATCACCTGTTACATTCGCTTCATGTTTAGTGTCTTGCTGCGCGTCTCCTTCTTTTCCTTTCAGAGACTTGCAGTCTTTCTTCAGGTGTCCTTTCTTCCCGCATTTCCAACACAGTATCCTCGATCTAGACTTGAATATTCCTTTTCTTGACTTACTACGATATCTTGGGCTCTTTCCTCTTTCCATTTTTCTTCCCCTAGTCTCTGCAGTCAAAGCATTACCTGATGTGTCACCGGACCTTTTTTATCGCATTCCCTTCCTAAGGATTGCACCAACAACATCATCAAACTTTAAAGTACTAGACCCATAGATAGAGTTACTAATGGCCATAACTAAAACATTCCAACTTTCTGGAAATGAGCATAGAAATAACAGAGCCCTAACTTCATCATCAAAAGTTACCCCTACAGAACTTAAATGACTTGTAACTGTATTAAAATCATTTAAATCATTTGCAACAAATCCACCTTCTGACATCTTCATATTAAATAAATGCTTCATAAGAAATACCTTATTTGAGGCCGAGGGCTTTTCATATAGTTTGGCCAATGTTGACATTAAACCCTTTGTTGTCGTTTCCTTTGAAATATTAAATGCTACTGATGCTGCTAGGCACAACCGTATTGTTCCAAGTGCCTTTTTGTCGAGGATATTCCATTCTGTGTCTGTCATACTCATTGACTTCTTTGTCTTTCCACTCAATGGTAAGTACATATCTCTCTGATACACATAATCTTCCATCTGCATCTTCCGTGGTTGGTAGTTTTGGCCGTTGAATTTTTTGTCCCTAAACCTACCATCTTCCACCATTTCTCCCACTCAAACTAGGAACCCTTTTGTCTCCTACGAGTTTATCAGTGAAATAGACCTTTGGCTCTGATACCAGTTGTTAGTAAATTATACATTACAGAGCAATGGAACACATAAAATATTGCATAAATATAAACACATAAACCGCATAAAACAAGAGAGACATAGATATACTTCATTCACCCAGTGTGGGCTACATCCACAGAGAAACATTCAGTCCTTCTTTTTATATTATCCACCAAATTGAAGAGATACAACCTACAACATATCCGCTGTAACTCCCTCTTCACTCTCAATCTCCTCTCTCTTCCTCATTCAAAATACAGATATACTTAGATGTAATACAATTCCCTCATATATAGTGAGGGGTTGCCTTCTAGGGAAAAAAAACCTAAATTAAACATAACTTATACCGTCAAATATCTGACTAATGAACGGCCCAGATTGACTATGAAATTACAACATTTTACAAGGCAATTTTACATCTATTCTTAGCTTCGGACCCCCCTGCAGATTTGACTATGGATATTTTATGGCTGGCGTTGCCGCCCCATTTTGAACTGGGGTCCAATGCGGTGATACCTTTGTATATAAAAGATAATCAAGCTCCACCCCCAAAACTCCTTTGATATCATCTAGTTGTATTGCTATCCTATTCCCCCTTCCAACCTCGCATCTCAGATTTCGTAGTAGCTAATATTTGTTTCTCATCATGCTTCTCCATATATAAGATGCCACCTTCTTCATTGGAGTCGCCTCTTTAATCCATTCCTTAAGCTATCCATTTTTTAGATATTTCTCTTTAATAACCTATTACCAAATACCTTTTCCTTCCAAATTTTTCCATAATTTCTTGACAATTAAATTCTTACTATTTAACATTATTTGTCCTTTATAACCCGCCCTAAATCCTTCTGATGTCTCGCAAGCACCTCTAAATAGACCAAGAGTATCTTATTGGTGGATTTAGGACTAGCCCAAAGGCACCTAGCTATAATAGCATTAATTCTTTTGGTCTAAAGATACCGAGGGGGGAAGGATACTGATGTTTCAGCCCTTTAATTACAATGAAATCACCTCCTCCCCATTTGTCATGAAATACTTTGAAGATATCAATTGTTTAGGGTTTTTTCAAAGAGTGCACGGAGTAGGTTTCCATGAGCATCTCACAGGTATATTTTCCCTCATCCTGAAGGAAGACAAGATCACCATTGTAGGGAGTGATTTCATGTTTTCAGCGGATGCCATCTCTCAAGCTACAGGCATACCAAACCATTGTGAAAATTGGTTCAAAGGCATGAACCTAGACCTAGAAGATTACAAACCCTACTTGAAATCACAATACAAAGGAGCTCACTAACATGTTTTCCCATTTAGATACTTGTTGGAGAGATATGCACCATTGATGAAGGTTGTCATGAAGTTATTCACATGTGAGGAAAGATTTCTAGGCTATATCAATACCACATAACACTGCTCATGCACTTTACAGCTCACAATTCTCGGAATTTGTCTAGCTCCTTGTATACATGCCTAACCAAAATGTATGAATAGGTGCAGTTGAAACGAAACATGCATTATCCCAGCCTCTTTCACCATAGCCTGATAAAGGTTATAGTACTCCATCAAGTGAAAGAGAAGAACATGACATGAGACACCTTCATTGAGGCAGCCTTGAAAACGCATATAACTACTTCACCAAGCTAGCACCAAACCATGTCAGTATAACCCATGGAGGTAGGATGATCAAGCAAACATGATGGGCCTAAATTTTCCAAACGCATATGAACCTATCTATCTAGCCTAAAATCCTTTACATTCCAGTCATCTCTAGGCTGTGATTTCATAGGGAGAGCCCTCTCTGGTTTGGTAGAGCTACCTACCAAACTAAAATCTTGTTCTGTGGTTACCTCCGTCGATGTACTTATCATCCTGGGACATTGTGGAGGATAGCAGAGGGCATGATAACTAGGGAGTGCCAAGATGTTCTAGTGAAAGTAAGGTTACCAAGTCATGGAAAAATGTAATGCTAGTTGTGAGGTCATGACTGCAAAGGTGTGTTGGGGAATGCTAGGGCATCATAACATGTGCCATATAGTACAAAGACATTTAAAAAAAGCTAAGATGTGCCAAGTGCTAAGGCATGCCAAGATGTACAAGGGTGTGACAATGCATGCCAAGGACTATCAAGGAAACAAAAGGGAGGAACAATTTAAACTACAAGGAAATGAGCACATAATAGGGTTAATAAGTCATCAATTTACCTTTTCCATGAGGGGCATGCTAGGCACACCAACACTAGGTGCCAAGTGCCAACTGTCAAAGCATTCTAAGTGCCAAATCTTCCTCTGTTTCTTCTCATCTAGTTTCCAATAATTGATCTCAAATAACTTTAATATCAAACCATTCCAAAGAATACTAAGTCATGTCAACACATGCCAAACATGTTTATAAGACTTTCCAAGTGCCAACATGTGTGAAGTTCCAATGTGCATCAGGGAGTGTGATGCATGCTATGAAGTGGTAGAGCATATCAAAGAGTACTAAGGTGTGCTAGAGAGTGTCAATGGATGCTAAGGAGTGTTAGGGAGTACTAGGAGAAACAAAGGGAGCACTAGGTCAAAATGCATGAAATTGAATGAATATGAGGGTAAGTTAGGGAGTGTCAATGAGTGCTAGATGTCATACCAAGGAGGGAGTGAAAAGGTATTCTAAGAATGGGTAAGGCATGCCATGGAATATCATGGAATGTTGAGAAGTGCTAGAGTGTGATAGGCAGTTTTAAGGTGTGATAACATGTGCCAAATAGCGCTATGGCATGCGAGGTGCTAAGACATGATAGGATGTGCATGGTGCCAGAGTACGTCAATATGTACCAAGGAGTTTCAAGGCAACAAAAGGAATAACCAAGCTAAAATGTAAGGAAATGAACATATAAGAGGGTTAATAAGTTGGGACTTTATGTTTTTCAAAAGGGGCATGCTAGGCACAAGAATAATATGTTCCAATACATACCAAGTGCCAATGTGTGCCAAGTGCTAATGTTTTTCAATGCAATATTATGCCAAGGTGTTCCAGGGCATGCTAGGGACTAGAGGTCATGTCAACACATGATAGGAGAGTGCTATGCTATGCTATGACATGCCAACATGTGCTTGGATATCCTACTCATGGCAAGATGTTCTAGGTACAAATATGTTCCAAGGCATGCGAGGTGCCAAGGAATGTTAGTGTATCGTTCCAAAGCATGTGAAGGTGTTCCATGAGTGTTGAGGAGTGTTAGGTCTCTCTCATTAATAGAATTGACAGATCTTGATTATGTATTAAATAATATAGTTCCTAGACACAGCAATGGAACTTTTTTAAAGAAAATTTTCTTGATAATAAACCTAATAGAGATGAATCATGTGTTGACTCATAGGAAAACTATATTATTATGACTTTAGGGAAATGATATATAGTAATTACTTCTAAACAAATTGGCTGACTATTATAACCACTATGAGCTTGGACACATAATGGAAAGAATCTGCAACAATGGTCTTAAATTGTTATATTTTGAAAAAAATATAGTAACAAGTACATAGAGTCATAAAAAACTCATTTGAATGATCAATGATGATGAACATTTTTTGGACGTCACCAAAAGTAACCAAAAAGAGCATTAGTGAGGCTCAATAAAAGATCGTCACTAGAAGTGTCACAATGGAGAAAATTAGTGATGGGCCTTTAACGACCCTCACCAAAAGTGTCACCAAAGAGAGAATTTGTAAAGGGCCTTTAACGACCCTTACCAAAAGTGTCATTGAAAATGGATTTGGTGATAAACGTTAAAGGACCATCACTATATACTCTTACAACAACGATTTTTTAAAGACAATCACCATATGCGACATTGGTGATAGACCTTAAAGGTCCGTCACAACCATGAAGCGTCATAAAAAAATCATTGGAATGATCAATGATGACGAACATTTATTGACCCTCATCAAAAGTAACCGAAAAGATCATTAGTGGTGGTCAATGAAATATCGTCACTAGAAGTGTCACCAAAGAGAGAATTAGTGATGGGCCTTTAATGACCCTCACCAAAAGTGTCACCAAAGAAAGAATTACTGACGAGCCTTTAACGAGCCTCACAAAAAGTGTCATTAGAAATGGCTTTGGTGACAAACCTTAAAGTACCATCACTATATAAACTTACAACAACGCTTTTTTAAAGACCGTCACCATATGTTACATTGGTGATGGACCGTAAAGTTCTGTCATAGGCATAACCCTCACTATGTTGGCATTATGATACATATGTTGTACTTGATGGCAACCCACTCATCTTAGATGATAAAGAATAGTGCAGCAAAGTTCACGCACTTTCATGCAGAGAAAAGTTCCTTTCATACAGAGAAAAGTTCACGCACTTTCATGGGAAATCTTATGGTTGGTTCATGGTATTAGTTCGACAGTTTTTGATCCTATGGTTTTGGTCCGTGGTATTTAGTCCTTGGTATTTGAACCTATGGTTTTGGGCCATGGTATCTTGTCACAAGTGTTGATCCCAAGTATTGGGTCCATGGTCTTGAATTGTTATGGTTTTTGGTTTGTGGTATTGTGAAAGGCCTAAGGCTATAAACCAGGAAGGAGATCATTTGGCAAGGCATCTTCTGAATTATTGAATATCTGGTCAAGTGCTAGATCTGGAATACTGTGATTGGGTTATGGTGCAGATCTGTATCTGAATGAAGAAGGAACTTGAGCGCAAGGAGAAGGATAAGTTCCATTGATGGGTCAAAATCTTAAGGCTGGAATAGTGGTATCACTATATGATATTGATATGTGATATGTGGCACACGCTTGATCAATAAATATGATAATCTAGGTTAACTAATTTATGAATAGTGAAGTAGCGTACATCTCTTGATTTATGTTCTAGTTGCTTTTGTTTATTGCTACAGTGTTCTAGGTTCAGAAGTGGGGTGTGATTATTGTTATTATGATCTGGGTATAGTCGCCAGAGAAGTGTTTATTGGTGAAAAGGTGATTGGTTGATGCAAAAGTTCTTGATGTTTGATTGATGTTATTTGTGGATCCAGTCTGAAAATTTATGAAACGTGGTCCCTGGAAGGAAGAGAAGGTTGTAGTCTTCTGCAGGTAGCAGCATGCATACTAGTATCTCAACTAGTACAAGAACTAAGGGGGTTGTAGTTCCCTTCCAAGGGAAGCTAGAAAATGAGAGAGGGTTGTAGCTCTCTACAGGTAGTAGCCTGTGTACTGATAAAGGACTGCACCAATACAAAATCATTGTAAAAGGAAGTTTCTAATTGAAAAGATAGAGACATATTGCAGCACATGGTTTTCACCCACATTGGGTTTCCACCTTATATCTTGTGTTCTTGTCTTCTGCTCTATTTTTGTATTCCTGGTTACTATTTATATGATCCTGATGCACAGATTAATATTCAACATCTATAGAATATTTTAAATTATAAGTCGGTATGGTATACATGGGTTTCCTTATCTGTAGCTGCATATATACGCAGTTTTCTCTAACTGAAGTAGTGTATATGTTATGGGTTTGAAAAAGAAAATAATTGACCAGATAATACTGATTCATCGCCCATCTCAGTATTATTTCCAACAATTGGTATCAGAGCTGGTCCTTCAGAAGAAGCTTGATCACTTGAAGGAAGATCTATCATCATAAGTAACTACGAGAGAGAAGCATCAATCAGGCCACCAATTTTTGATGGGACCAACTTCGTCTATTGGAAGGTAAGAGTTACAGCCTATCTTCTATTAGCACCTAAATCCACCTTAGGCTGAAAGGAAGGCAAAATTTAGGGTAACCACAAACCGTGCTCAGTCTGGTAGCTAGCCCTACCAGAACAGGAGAGGGCTCTCTCCAAGCCACACTCATTGAATAGATAAACGAAAAGGCCTGAGATGACTTACAGTGAAATATTTATCTTAGGCTAGTAAGTGAATATGGATACAAGAAGTGATTTTTATGAATGACTATGTTTCTGGGATGGCATGGGACCAATGGACCTCAATGAACAGAGAATTTAATACAAAGGCACAGATTACTTCGTGAGGCAAGATAGGCGGAGAGTCCAGCAATTTAGTTTGAAATGACGCAGAATGGAGAGATTTCTAAAGAGAGTGAAAAGGGCATGGACAACATGAATCCTTTTCAATAGAATAAAGAACATTGAACATGAAATTTTCCCATAGGCAGAGCAATAAAATTGAATTCTACCTTATCTAACTTAGAAAATGTAACTGGAAATGAATATGAAATGAACTATGAAAAATAACGAGATACATATGAAACATAAGAGACACATTTGCTACACTCACAACCACAAGAATCTCATGAAACAGAGCTGCTACCTTTCATTAATCCTCTGTAAAAATATACAATGCAGAAACAAAGTTTCTTTCCCACAGTCTCCCAGAAGTTACAAGCCAACCAACACTTTGAAAATGGTTTGCATACAATATATAGAATGTGCCATGAATAGATAGAACACCCACGGGTTGGGGAATTACTTGAATCATTACAAAATGAAGGTGGAGAGCCAAACATCAGCTACAGGTGCAGTGCCACAAACATGACAAATGGCTTGGGTGGCCCTTTGCCTTCCTTTGCCACTTGGATAACTGACCACATGGAGTGAAAATAATTTTAAAACCACCTTAGGTGCCAAAAAACAGAAGTGCATATGAGTGGGCCCACTTACAAAAAGTCGGGAAGCAAAATGTCGAGAAACAGAGGCATTCTGGGCCTTTTTTCCTATATGCGCCGCGCCCTTTTCTGTATGCGTCAAGCCACTTTGGGGCCAGTTTTGAGGCACTTTCTTGAGTCCAAAATCTACCCAAGTGTGCTCGTTGGAAATCCTATCCTATCTACTTTCCAACCCAAGTATAATTTTTGAATTTAGAGCTCATTTGCCCCTCCAAATCTTCATTCTCCCAAGATTGCTTCCTGTGTGTCAAAATAGGGGTAGTGAGGCCATTTTTTTGGGTGTTTTTGACCTCCTGGAGACTCAACTCATGCCCAAATTTCTTTCTCCTAGTGCCAGTAGTCGTGAGTTTTCATCCTAAATCCAAAAATGCAAACCATTTCTCATTTGGAGCTCCCAATCCTACGCGTCGTGCCAGTGGCGCGATGCTTATAGAGAAAAAAACTGTGTCTGTTCCAAAATTTGTCATGTGACTAAAATTTCCCCAAATTCCTTGAAATTTGGGTTGGAGGTTCTCTATGGAGTGTTATGACATGCCAAGGAAGCTTCAGCCAAGATTCGAAGCTGATCTTGCTCTTTTGCCTCTTTTGCCTCTTTTGTTGCTTTGCTCAATTTTGCCTTCAAATTCCTTATTCGTGCCTTGCAAACCTTGTTCCGTGCCCAATAGTGGTTTTTCATGTTCCTGAGCATTTCCCTATCCTTGTTTGCTTTCGCCAATAGCTTCTCTAAGTGGATGTGGAACCTCTCGAGCCAAATCTCTCAATCAGCCTCTATCTCTTGTTGAATAGGTGTCTTCTCATTTAGGCTTCTTTGGGTAGCTTGCTAGTCTTCGTGGATGTTTTGCAGCATCATGATCTCATGCTGGTCCTCAAGCTACTTATTTCTCTACTCCAGTCACTCCATGTTACACTTGGCCCTTTCCATGTCAAGGGACAAGGCCGCAATCTCTGATTGTTTCTCCTGGATGATCTCTTTGAGCTCGACAGTTATTGGCTCTATATCGGTCTCATCATTGTAAAGGAGAATGAATTCAGTATCTCATTCACCTAATGGCCCTTCCTCCTGCACTGGCTCCTTATCCTTGTCCTGTATTGCTCTGAGGGAAGCATCAGCAAGCAAATCCAACTTAACCTTCTCTTTTTGCTTGATTAGGGTTTCCTGGAGTATTTTCTTCAACTGCTTGATTTTGACTTTAGAGACCTGATTGCTTGTATAGAAATGAGTAGCCATGTGTCTTTGAATTTTTTTGTCTCTTTTGGTCCTCTTAAGAAGATTGTTTAAATGGAAATTTACTTTGTCAAGCCAAAACTCCCTATTTTCATTGATTTCTCCTGCAATTAGGTCAACTGAAGACATCTGCTCCCTTTGTTGCTGAAGTTCCCTTTTGAGTCGTCTAGTCTTTGGACTCTTCCTTGTCACTTGCTCTTGTTGCTCATCTGAATCATCTTCAATTGCTCATTATCCTGCTCTAGGAAACAAACCATGAAATTGGCCATAGAAAAATTGTGCCTAAGCTCTTTGATCTTAGCATATTTCTCCATGATGACCTAATCTACTATCTTATGCTATTCATTAACATTCAAGTTTACTATATCAGTGTAAAGATGGAATTGCTCCTCATCTTGCAAAGGTGCCTTATGTTGTGATGGTGATCCCTATTCTGCTGATGTAGGCTTGGACCCTTCCACAATGTTTGGAGAAAACAATGAGTTTTTCAACCCTAGCAAACCTATGCAAAGTATGAGCAATTTGGTGAGGCTTCTAGCAATTTTCGAGCTTGATGCTATATGCACCACGCTAAGAACCTAGTGCTCCGTGCTCTCCATGTGTGTCGCACCCGTTGAAATTAACATTGGGCAATTCCTCCCAGTGCGTCGCGCTCCTCCTCCTATGCATCGTGATTTTTCAAGAAGACTTTTGGAGCCCTTCCAGTGTCCAAATTGGGTGTGGGATAGCTTGTTGGAAAGGTCGTTGAGTCTAATTTCTAACTTGACTAGAATTTTTCAATTTTGAGTTCATTTTCCCTATCAAATGTCAAATCTCCCAAGACTGGTCAAAATGTGCCAAATGAGGCTGCCTCAAGGCAGAGTGCTGTTGCGATCAACTTTTGAATGCCGTTGTCAACCCCAAATTGAGCTCATGATATTTCATTGGAAAGATATTTGTCTCTATTTATCATTTGGATCATCAAGCAGGTCATTTGGTCAACCAAGATAGGAGAAAACTTGATTTTCCCAAGGTCACTCCAGAGGTGAATGAATTCTCCCGAGGCAATTATATTTTTGACATTTCCTCAAAACCATGACACCTATGTAAAAAGTGAAGGAGGTTTTTCTTCCTTGGTGAGGTGTAGAAAAAAAAATCTCTCAGTTGTTCCAAATTCATCATTCCTTGCATAGAAACATCATTTGAGTGAAACCTACCCCGTTGTGGGGAACAAGAGATTTGTTGAAATGAAGTGAAATGAAGGGGATAAGTGGCTTCTAAATTCTTGGGAAAATTTTTGGAAGTAGGGCGGGATGTTAAGAAGTAGGGGAAAGTGGAATTTCAAAGATTGAGTTAGGGGAAGGGGTCCAAAAAGGAAAAACACAGGTCCAACCTAGAAAATTGCCAGGTTGTAGCAAGGAACTAGGGTTTGTGCGAAAATGAGGAATTTGAGGGATCTCAGTGATGGAAAGTGTTTAATAAGGTGCTTTAAGGATAGGGGAAGATTTATGAACATCAGGATACAGGTTTTACCAATGATTTGACCGTCCAAGAAAAATTTCCTTTAAAACCCTACGAGAGGGAAATGACCTTACCTTGGTGCAAGTGAAGCATGAACAAGGTGTAACCCTCTGAATGATGGTACACTCAGCTGAATGGTGACATGGAACGTCATTTGGACAAATTTGACAAGGGTAAAATCAAACCCTAGACCTAATGCCTAGTGACCAAATTTTGCTTGAAGACTCACTGAAATGACAAAATTTGACCTTGACACCTTAAAATCACTTTTGTAAGGGCATGTTTGATCACTGGAGGAAGGCTGCAAAGAATGACACTAACATTGGCTCCAAGGGGGATGGTAGCTCCAACTCCTTGGAGGTGCCAACAACTACAGATCTTTGGGTGAGCAGACAGTGCCTTCGTCCATTGGGTTATGGATTCAAAACACGAAAACTGACATTATGGAGACAGACTCTTACTGAAGACTCAGACTGAAACCATAATAAAACCAGACATGACTGAATCCTAACTAACAAACTAGAAAGATGGTCATATTTGAGCTTATTCAACAAACCTACCCTAATTACTCTTTCCACCACCTGGTCAAGTGAGATGGAATAGCCAATGCAACCAGGTAAGTATTATGGCTGATATTTGATTTCTTCCCAAAAGCTTTCTAATGCGCCGGAAAAGGGAAGAATCGAAAGGCAACTCCCATAGAAACATGGAATCAAGTTCACTGCTGACAAACTTGCAAAGCATGAATTGGCTGGATGACTTCAAGAGTAATCCAAAGGATCTTCATAAGCATCACCATTGATTTCTATTAACACATTACTGCTCTGGTCCAAGTAATCTTCATAGCTGGATATCTTTTCCTCAGATCTGCACTGTCTTTCTCTGATGATTGCAGCAAGCGGTCAAAAGGTTCCTGAATTTCGTGAAGAACCAAAATCTGTTGTTGATTCCAAACAGAACCAAAGCCTCCTTTATCAATCTCCTCATATGACTGGAAACTTTGGTATGGGCTATGAAATGAACAATCGGTTAAAAAAGATAACAAAGGTGACCCTTGAAATAAATGATTATCAACATTCTCTTTTGTCGCATGGCTAGCTGATGAAGAAGAATTTTCACAACAAACAAAATCTAACACATGAGCAAAAGGATCATCAAAAACATGAGGAGGCTGCTGCAATGTATCTATTGAAACTGTATGACTTCCTATTGGCTGTTCATCCTTTTCTTTAGAGATATTACGAAAATTCTACCTTATCAACTGAAATGCTTCGTAACACAAGGGTACAAAATCCTCTTGCATCATTAAATCATGTATTTCGGCTGCCTCACCTTCATTTGTAATCTGACCTTGAATTGTGTTTAGTGGCTGCAAATCTAGTTCTGTATCCAAAATGATTTCATCAGTTATTTTAGGGGAAGATTTCTTATTAAAAACTTGCTCAAAAATTTCACCATCTGTCTCATCCTCAACTTTAAAACTGAGAGATTGTCGATTTCCTATAAGCTTTTCATTTGAAGATTTACTATGCAATTTACCCCGCAAAAACTGAAATGATTCAAAACATAAAGGTAAGGAATCTTTTTTATGCTCCTAACCTGCAAATGATACCCAAATACAGAATATGCAAAGAAAAGAGACCCAGAATACAGAATATGCGAAGAAAAGATACCCAGAACACAGAATAGCAATGAATTTATTATTCAGAGATTAATGTTCACTTGCCTCTTCGAGGGGGCAACCTCCAACAGAACAGAGCTCGATTACAAAATAAGACACGATGCTCCTCGCAGGGAGTTTCTATCCTTTATATATGACTCCTACGTGCAATACCATGGGCCAATACCGTGGTATTACTAATACCATCTATCTAATACTACGGCCCATTTGCAACTAACTGTGGTTCCGTTATTAATTGCGGATTAACCACTTACAATTATTAATATGGGCTTTATTGACTCTTGACTATGACGTGGTCCCATTACATAGATAAGGGGGTTAGGGTGGGACCCTAACACCAAACATGGAATGAACAAATGGCCTTGTAATACCTTCCCTTGCATGGTATGTGGTGACTTCACCCATTACACTTAATATTTCCCCTAGGTTATAGAGTATACAAGTATGAGTGGTATCATGACCACCTTGGGTCCTAACATCCCACAAGTCATAGAAACTCCTGAAAAACTGTGGAACAAACCTTTCCTCAACCACTACAACTGGTCATCTTACACAACCCCTTCCATCAACAATGATTTGTGGATATCTAATAGCCATTCGACAACTCTTCCATGTTATTAAGATCCTATGAATCTAAACCACTAACTATATCTCAATTTAAACATCGTACTTTCTAGAATATATACATGCACTCAATATATATTCATCTCCAAACCTACAACTACCAATATAGTATTCCTATAACTCATTGTCAGCCAACATAAAAGCCGCCAAATTCCTAGCAAGTGCCTATTTAATGATTTCACACCCTGGTAATGACCTTAAACCATGAGTACCAAAGGAACCTCTAGGAATTACAACTCATAACCCTTATGTTATGGCTACTTATAATTATAACATGATTTACAGTCTATCATAGTCTCATGTGGCCATGTCAACACTAGAAGTATTGCAAACATGTCCTTCTCAAAGGGATTATTTAATGTCTACATTGGGATTAGTTGAATCTTCTAATTCTAAGTTCACCACATTCAACTTGGTTAACTTAGAATTAATACTTCCCTCTTTGGCATTGCTCCAAATCCCTATTAGAACCAAAAAAGTTATCATCCACCTAATGCATTATGGAGAAGTATGTATCTACTTGTATTATGTTTAAAGACATGTGAAAGATGTTAATCTCCCCTAAGTTCACCCATTATTCCATCATCCATAGGGATTAGGGATAATGGTCACCCATATAAATTAGAATGGTTTTATCAAGATGTCCCCATAGAGCTATTAGGAATAAAATATCTTAATATACATTGAGATTGTTGATGTACCCTTAGACTACCACATACTTCGTTGACATGGCTATGTGTCTTCAATGGAATTCATTACTTCATAAATTCTTCATATGATGATGTTACCTCAAATTAAGAAGGTCATCACCATTGAACAAATCATCCACTATGAAGTCCAACCAATATCTAACCTACACAACTGAATTTCGCTCATCAAGGAAATTCAAGATTTCCCATCGTACATGGAAATTTTCCCTACAATATCCAAAGGTTCCATTCTACTTGGAACTTATGATAATGAATTTTCCTAGTTTTCACCGATTAATTTAGCTCAATATACACATTTATTTTAGTCATGGTGGACCCATATACCACCCTGTCCACATTAATTTCATCATCCATGTATAATAAGACATCAGCTACCATGTAAGCAACTAACCCTATCAGAGACTCTAATTATTCTTTCCATGATTTAAATTTGTGGGGCATCTAGTGACAATCATGCAATTGTTCCCAAGATTCACCTTAGGTATTACCATTTTGTATATTTTAACCCCAACCCTTACACCAATATCTAAATTATGATTTGATAAAGTTCTAAACCTTGTGGAACCCACCATCATCCTAATGAAAATTGGGCTTGATAAACTAGGTAGGATCAATACTAGCAAAGTATGGGGAAACAACTAAGCTACTCCTCATGTCATTCAATGTTATTATCCTTGTGATTCCTCAATTTATTCCATGAACCTACTCCCTAAACTTCAAAAACTAAGGAATATTCGTCATCACATACCTAATACCATTACAACCCAACGTAACTAGTATGGCTACTTCCCCAACCTGGGTGAAGGAACCTACCCAAGTGTACAAAAGGAGTTTACATAAAAAGAACTTGTCTACCATATTTATTATATATGGAAATTACACTCACCCTTTTCTAGTATTGGCTTCATTTTGGATCACATTGGCCATAGTAATTAGACAACTATTCTAATGCAATCCAAAATCCATCTTGAACCAATATCATAGTCTCTAGTGGTTAGAAAACCTAATTTGATCACTATTTATTATGTGTCCACAATAGTGGCATCGCAGACTAGTAACATGTGTAGTCTTTGCCAGTGCTTTTACAATTTGAGTTATCTATGCCTAATAATCATTGAGTGCTATATCCATTACATGGTCAATATTAGGTTATTATAAAAGTCACTACCCAAAATGGGAATAATAATCAAAACAACACCACCATAGTCTCCCCTCCCTTTCCCCATCAAAACAGGTTTACACCTCATATCCCAACTAAATCCTTGGAGTATCCTTGATAGGATATTCGATCTCCTATCCTAAGTAACTCCCAAGAGTAGCCTTGGTAGGATATTTCCCCCTCCTCCCAGATCCCATGACAAAAATGACTTCACACACATATATTTCATCTCCACATCTAATGGGATTATATCGCACACTAAAAACTATTTCCCATTAGATATCAATGCCTGCCTTATGTCCTCAAGTAAGGTTACAAGAGCCTTTTATGACTAGCAATTCTAATGCCATTCATTTGATAAAGCTGATGTTGTCCTTTCTTATGATGTTTTCAGTGACACATTAGGTCCAAATAAGTTCAATACTCTCTGACAAGGCCATTTCACCATCAATAAATACTTAAAATAGGGAACATACATCCTTGATTACCTTAAGAGACACATTTTGAAATGCCACAAAAAGAGGTTGTATTTGAAGATATTATACCTTTGAGTGGCCACTTTCTCAAAAAAAAATCACATGTACATTATAACTCATAAATTCAGTAGGACTTTCAATTCCTTTTCTACAATGACATATATTTTATCATTCCCTAATCACTTTAATTTATTTATTTTCCAAATAATTCATTAGCCAGTATATCATATCAAATTCATTGACTGGTCCAGTTGATGGAGTCCAATTTTTTCCTTCATAGTTTGCTGCATTTATTCACCCTCACATTAAATTTTCTAGTCAAGTGGTGTATGCTTGAGATAACAATGAAAAACCAAGAAGAGTAATTTTTAATGATTAGATTGTCTGATGATGTAGTTGAACATAATATATGTTGCCTCAATTTTTATCTTAATTATAAATTCCTCATGGCATAGTTGAATATTTTTTACTATGTTTGTGACCCATGGTTTTTGAAGTATTTTGTGATTGAAATATTATACTCACATTTACCACATTAATTTATTTTTCTCATGATGCATCATACATTTGAATGTACCTAATATCATCACTGTAAAAACATGTAAAACACATCAAAAGGTAGAAACATGCACCATCATATGGAAATATCAAGAGATAACCATAAAAATATTATATAGGTATAACTATGTGTGTTTCCACATGCACATATATGTGTGTCTATGTGTTATAGTTTCAAAATTAAAAAGCACATGAACAATAGCTATTGGTCCCCACTATGGGCATGTCACCAAAAAGTGATATGAAAATGTGGACCATACCCATACAAAAAATATTCATATCCATCAAGCGACTAAGATGGTGGGGATGGAAGCCATAAATACTTACCTAGAAGGGTTACACCACCTATTTATCCTACTTTTCTTTCCTTTACACCATTGCAATAACTCTTCCTATTATTTATCTAGTCAAAAATTGGCACTACATAGATGCAATCTTGACATAGTAATATATGATATTGTCATTGATATTTTCCTAACTTTGCTTGGGTAATTTTCTCAAAATTGGGCTAAAAAACACCACAAGTTAGATTCCTGTGTGTAGAGTTCAGTTTTTAGCCACCACTCAATCACTAGCTCTAGGCTCATGTTGTTCCTCTATGCTACCGTATTTTCTACATAGTCATATCAACATCATCACTGTGGTACTACCATTGCCTCCATGGTAGACATTATTGTTTCCATTGTATTCACCTCTCATCTATTAGGCCATATATCAACACAAAAATAAAGGTACCCACTAATAAACTATACAAGTAAATAGTCAAAGAAATGCATAAGTAAAAATTAATCAAAAACCCATTAACATACTCAACCACAACACCTCACTACTCATTGAGAGGAAGGACCATACCAGGGTCCTTGTAAATTATGTACCACATAGGGGAATTCTAAGATCACTTGTTCTAAATGGAAACATCAAGCAAAAATGTTTTAGGAAATTATTGACCTACCACTCCCCCTCCCACATGGGCAAGTACCTCACCCACCATTCCATGTGTGCCTCCCACCTGTCATCATTTTATCATTAGTTATGATCATAATAATACCACATGCTCTAAAAAATACAATAGAATATAGAGGAAAAGGTGAATTCCATCTCTTTGCATGTATACTATTGCATTATCTATGTGAACATAAACTCTCATTAAAGCTCCCCAAGTGAATAGGAATTCTTGGATAACTTGGTCCATGACCAACATTTGGTCATTAATGTTTCTATAGGTGCCAAAGCCTCCATAGATAAACACCATCATAATTACCACCACCTATAATACTAAGTCCTGGATAGAAGATATCACAATGAATTCTCCCTCCTTTCCTTCCAATATAGATAAATACTAGGTGATTAGTTAGATGATAGACCTTATGCCATTTCTATACCTTCCAAGTGAGGCATTAGTTAGGCCCTTAATCCCTTGATGAGGATACTAATCAAGAAATATAACTTTAATTAAGGACTCAAACCTAGAAATTGGTCCCAAGCAATGAAGTTATGCTCATTGGATTACCACTTCTATATCATCTCTCTCAATGACCCATCATTAGAGTGAATAATAAGGAAATCAAAATATTTGAGCACATCATAAAAATCTAGCTTGGACCTCACTAGAGGATGAGATCTCATATCTTTGTAACAAAAAATCAAACTCTCAAAAATGTGCTAGCATGGATTAATGTTCAATAGGTGTCTCGAAAGCTAGAAACTCGAACACCATTAATTTCCATGGCTTAGCAATACAAATATTGCACAAATAGTGCATCCATTTTTCAAACAATCATGGAAGTCACGTATGTATTGATTTAATAATCATGCAATTCATTCATGCGGCTATGTTATAAATAGTTGTAGTATTTTCATCAAATTTCCCACTTTCACGTGAAATTATCATGGCTACCTATTAAATAGTCAAAATACATATCATTGCAACAATCCACTTAAGAACTATGATAATTGTGTAGAATATGGAGAATTAGTCATGCAACAAAATTTGCAAAGTTGAATATTTATAGACCATGAAATGGATAATTATCTAGTGAATAGTTGTGTGGATATTCACTTGAAGATTTTGAAAGCGATACAAATCCATTAAAATTCTTTCATATGAGCCAGGTCCACCCTAATTCTCAAAATTAAAAGACTAAAATGAAAGAAAAGGTTAAGGCTCCTACCTGGATCTCATATAATTTAAAATGGGTGTTTCATGTGCACATTTAAATTTTGAGAACATCATGGGGTACAAAGTCTCCATGATATCTTAGATAGGTACAAATGATTTTTCCTCATGGGCCTTACAGCCTTTTATATGGCCAAATCACAAACTTTCTGGTGATAACACTCTCTCTCTTTCACATTTTTATGGTTGGTTATGTTGAATTATTTACTACATTTTCATTGGCCTCTTGCCCCACTCCTTAATTAGCATGCCATATGTATTATAGTTCATAATCCATTTAACCTCCAAGGAAACCTAGCCAATAGGTTCCTTACCTATTCAACTTCATTAATATCACCACACATGGTATAGTTGTTTAGTCACTTGTTCAAGGAACACATCTCCATATCTACAATGTATCCATTTTCACAAATCATAAAAAAAAAGAACAAAAATTTCAACATTTATACCATATTGTCCAACATAATATCTTTCAAACATACTGGTATTCCTTCTCATCCTTATTTAAAGAATCTACATAAAGTCGCCCATTCTTGCAATGCTTTTGGTTGTTTGTATCTCTTCTTATGTACTAGTATCCATCACCACAACTCCCAAATTTTCTATCATTAGATATTTATCCATTTTCTTCGACTTATCTTGAGTTATAATTTCACATACACTTAGCATACCCAATTGATGCCCTAAAACTAGATCATATTATGTCCTAAGTTTATATTTTATAGCCACCCTTTTTTACCATAATTTATTCTCCATCTAGTGAAATTATTGAGTTTCATCATCATTGACTATCCCATCCATAATTATCAAAATCTATCTATTGCAATTTAGTAGTAATTTTATACTTAGTTGATTTCAAGGGGCCTCTCATACCTTGATTTTTATTATTCATTCTTATTAACACAAAGTAATTTTTTCCAAGAGAGTTTTTTTATCTTATTTTCCATTCCTATTTTATGGTGAAACCTAGACTATACAGATAGTCATCATTGCTCCTTGCTTCAATTCCTCCCTTGCCCCCTAGTATTTGGCATTATATCACTATCACATCAATATGGGTCATACATAATGACAATTTTATCTTCGATTCCTATTTGAATACCCATGATCTTATATGGATACCAAAGTATTCAAGTAAGATAACTTTTCATAGTACTACCCTATAAGTTCCGAGCCCCCCACTGACATAAGAATTTGTATAAAATTAATAGTGCCCCTTAACAATGATACATATTAACACATTGTAGGTTATCTCGCTACACAATTATTTATATCTTTTAAATAGTTTGTCATGTGTAGACATGATCCAAAGGTGCACATGTATATTATCATGATATATTTTTATAAATTTTATAGGCATGGAGACTCCACCCTCATTTGTATAAGAGATCATCTGCACAAGTATGATTGGTTATTATCACATGGGTTCCATGATCTACATTGGATCATCATACAATTTTAATCTAACTTAGTACTCTTTAGGTGGAAAAATTGGAAGAATTGATAGGTATGGCCCATTTTAGTGGTAAATCCTAATTTGGAAATTAACATTTGAGAATCTTCCAAAACCATTATGAGGTATCAAATTATAGTTTTTTGGAGTTGAAATTTGTATGACTCATGCACACAAAAATAATGTTAATCTAAAAAATAATACCTTTCCAATAGTGTAAAAATCATCTCAATCGAATAACATATGTGAATTGTATACTTCCCTCAAGTTCACGTATATTGTTATCTACCATAGTATGAGTGGATGCCATGTCAACCCCCATTACTCACACACGTGGGGCTAGGTACATGTGGAAGTTTTAGGAGTTTCTATAAGGTCAAATATTGTATTACTAATTGAGGGTTGAGGGGGTAAAAAAATATTGTATTTTCGAATATCTAATATCATAAAAAATTGTATATCATGTAGTATTTTAATCATAAGAACAATAATTTAGATGTGACATTGAAATTAAGCTAGGAATTGAAAGACAAAAAGAGAGAAGAGAGAATAAAAGGTCGCTCTTTAGACTAGGAAACTAAAAGATAGTTTGAATTTAGTTGTTTATAATTTATTTACACAAGTATAATTGAATAACACTCTCCTAGAGAGGAACAATGTGCACTATGTGTGGCTCCTTCTACATGCACAAATAGTAAATAAATCAACTCCCTCCTCGTATTAGTTAAGTAGCCCAAAAGTAGTGTTGTGTGTTCAAAAAATTTGGAGTAAAAATTAGACTTTACTAAGGATATCAAGTGGGTGTACCTCGATTCGTAGGGAGGATTCACTATTATCCTCCTCACATGGGTTCTAGTCCTGTCAAGATTAACATGAGTGTTGATGTGCCTCCAAATTAACTACAATTTAAGGCCCATCTCACCATACTTCAACACATTTAACCTCTCTCTTTCCATTTGATGACATTATTTTCAGCTACAATGTGTTCATTAGGAAATTTTAGATATAATTGCATATTTGTGCCTAATATCATTTATTTTTGTAGAATATTGTGAGAATATTGAGCAAATTATAAAGATTTGGAGGATGAGATAATGAATGGATTTGCACCCAGCTACAAGACGGACCAAGATTGGAATATAAATGAACAAGGTATTATGAAAGTATTGAACAAATTTTGGATCTCTAGTTATGAGAAAATATAGGAATGTGCTTCCTGTTATTTAATGAAGATTCCTAGTGTTGGGAACTATATCCAATTTTTGAGGGATTTTGCAGGGGAAATTTACCTCCTTTCAAGGATAAGTCTTTCCCATCAATTTTTATAATTTAAAATTCGAATTTTCCTATAGGGACATGTATTCCTTAGTCTTCTTGTGAAGAAAAAATGTTATTTAGCAGTTCTACTTTCATTTCCAACATGGATGTACTTGGATTGATTCAAATAATGATGTTTGGTTCCATTTTTAGATTCTAAAGCTTGGTTTCCTTTATAGGACTCTAAGTATACTTTGGATTTTACATCCCAGGAGCCTCAGAGCCCTGTTTTTCAATTTCTTCATTTTCTATGAATGTTTTTTTCACTTCATCTCTTATTTCCGCATTTAGTAAACATTCTTCCCTTATTGTAGGTCATATTGGTTAAATGATTGAAATGCATCATTTTTCAGGTTATTTACAAAGTCACAAGCATGATTCTTCGCTATAAAAACATTAAAAATTCATATTCATCATTGAGCTACTTGGATTGGTTTACTAGTTCACGAATTTAGAATTTCTGGAAGTCTCTTGTAGCGAAATAGTAGTTATTTTCTTCTATTTTTTAGCACATTTTAACAAGCCTATTTTGAGTTTATTAAAACTATATTATGTCCTAAAAAAAATAAATTTAATACAAAAATTTACCCCATAGAATTGTCACTTCATTAGGTTAGACATTTGATAGGTTAACTAGCTCACTCATTCTTGAATTTCTAGTTTTTGGAGTAGTAATTTTCTATTGTTTTTTAGCACATGTTCAAAAAAGTATTTTTGAGTGATTTCACTTGGATTGGAGTCCTAATTCATCCTAATTAATAAAATAATTACCCCATATCATTTTCATTTTATTTTCTTAGTCATTTTTTACATAACTTAGAGGACAAACTAGCAAGTAGACTAGGTATTTAGCGTTTTAAAGTATAAAAGTGGCATAATATTTTTTTTGGTGTACAAGTGCTATTGTGGATTTTCAAGGTTAGAATTTTCATATAAATTCCTTATTATACCACCACATCCTTCTCTATACCTTAACATCTTCTCCAAAACATTGTTCAAAGAGAGTACATTTCTTGTTTGTTGAAGGCCACCATGTGCATTGTTACTATTGCAAGATAGGCCCTTAAAGGGTACTAAGCTTGAAAAAGGAAACATAAAACCTTATCCTATCTTCCACTACCCTTTCCCACCTTTATATAACGTTTTACACACTAATAATTCTCACGGATTCAATCGTGTAGCAAAACAAGGCAATCATGTAGTATCGTGTAGAAATCATATAGAAGTTTTGTAGCATCCTGTAGCATTGTCTAAACTTGACCATATTTTATTCAAGAGCTTGATTTTTCTATCTTGGGATTGAATAATTACCTCCAAACTTAGAATCCATGGTTGGGGAGTACCAAGGACCACTTTAGATCCATCCTTCCTTCACTGTAATTACATAATAATAATTAAAATTAGTAGACAAGTTTCCACATTTGCATCAAAAATATTGTTCCTTTATACAATGTGTAAGGAATTTTTTACTAAAGCTAAATTATCTTGAAATTAGTTATAATAAGGTAAACTCTTTAATGCGGATAGTTTAGACCTAGTTTTTGAAGTTATGTTCTTAATATTTCCAATCATACGCTATAGATCAACTTTATTTTTTCAAGCAAATTTTCACATTCTGCAAGTAGAGTAATGATTTACATTCTATAAGTAGAATCTTGATTTGCATCTGCAAGTAGGATAACATATTTTATCTCTACAATTAGTTCATTCTTCTACCTTCCTACAATTGTAGTTAGTTATTCTTTATAGTTGGTTAATGCCCTTTTGTTAATTTTAGGTATGGTCTATGCTTAGAGAAATTTATTTCAATTTTCACAGTTGGCACCATATGTTTTCCAAATTAGCAATCACATCAGCATTAAAGTAAATTATAGATAGAACATAAACATAAATTGCAGAAGACAAGCCAAGACAAGAGGACACAATATGTAGCGCTAGCCAAGGACAAACCCCAATGTGGAGAAACCCTTGATCAATTCTTCTTATATGTTCTTCAATAGTTCAGCAAAGAGAGAGAGAGATAGTACGTTTACAAAGAATTCAACACTTTGACTTATCTAGATAAGTGCAGAGATCATCTCTAAGAAGATGATACATGAGATTAGTTGAAGACATGTTGCTTCAACTAATTCTCCAAGGTGACTCCTTCACCTATCATTGTGCTGCACTTCGTCATCATGCTCCGCCCCACCGCGATGCACCATGTTGCACCCATCATCACTATGTTGCATCTCATCATGCTTCATTAATCATGACTGTACCCATCATTGTACTGCATTATGTGCCATTGTTGCACCATGTTTCCGTACTAACCTATGTGTTGGTTACACCTTGCTTGCTTGTTATCTCTAGCATGCTTGTTTTCCTTAGCATTCTTGACACATGATCATTTCGGATGCTGGTGACCAGGAGAGGTAGCAAGGTTGTGAGGTGGGATGATGGCTCTAGGCACTGTTGATGAAAATTGTGCAAGATTCACTAGGTTATGAAGATGGGAAACCCAAGCTGATAGGGATTTTTCGCAAGGTTTGGCTTGGTGAGAAGGGACAGCTCTAGCTGCAGGAAGGCAAGGCAAACATAATTTGTGCATTTTTCCAAATGAGTAGGCAACAAGGGATTGACAGAAAAATGTGTGCAATTTTAAGGAGGAACATGTGTGACGGTATGGAGGATCAACATGGAAAAATTACGCAATTTTTTGGAGGAATTGGCCGGGAGCTTGAAAACCAAAACTACACAATTCCTATAAGGAATTGACAGCTAGTTGTTGGGTCACTGGCAGTAGGAACTATGCAATTCCCAAGGGGAACTCATAGTCAGTTGCAGGGAGCTTGGTAGAAGAAACTGCGCAATTCTTAGAGGGAACTGTTGATCTACTGCTAGGAGCTGCTAGTGAGAGAAACTGCACTGAGGCTGGGAGGTCAGCCTACTGATCATCTCTACACAATTTCTGAGGTGAGCAAACTACTCGGCAGTAGAAGGCATGCTCATGAAAACTACGCAATTTTCTAGATTAGAAGTCGGTCAACTGTCGGGAGGAATGACTAGGAAAACTGCACAAATTTATGAGAGAGACAGGGATGGGCATTGGGTGTCTGTCAACCTGTTTTCCTAATTTCCTCAGTTAGTAGAGCGGGCAAGGTCAGCAACCTCTATGCATATTTTGAGGGTAGTCAGTCTCGGGGTGGCTACCGGATCCAACTCTGATGCAGGATCATTTATCCCAACTAAAATCATTGTAAATAGTAGACATAGGGGATCATGCATTTTAAGAAATAGCTTTCCTAAGTATCAAGTTAATGCAATATTTAGGCCTTTAAGTGTGATTTTATTAGATAATGGGAGAATATGTAAATTCTCTCAAAATAAATAAATGAGAACATGAGTGGTAGGAGTCAAATCCAACTCTCTAGGAGAAAGAGAGAGTTTTTAGGAATTAATTAGAGTATATATGGATCATAGAGTGATAAGGAGACTTTTCTATTTTAAAACAGAGAAAAATATGGAATGGATAAAGTTTTCCACATATGTATGCATGCAAAGAGCTTTAGGGCTTTTTTTAGAGGGGTGATCGGATCCTCCAATGATCCAATCCAATGCATTCTTTTAAATATTGAACCTATGTGTTCAATATGAAGAGGCCACTAATAGTAGAATTAGGCCTGTGTATTTGTGTCTGTGCAAGACCAAAGAGTATCAAATGTAATATGAGCTTTTATATTAATATATGCAATATTGATTCATGTCTGTGTCAGTATGTTTAAGAAGTATTTCATGAGTGATTTACTATCAATTCGTAGGCTCTTCAGGTTGCAGGTAGAATTCTGAAGGATGCAGAAGTAGAGAAAGAGGAACATGATTCAGAAGAATCGAAATGGACCATTGAATCCATTAGAGATCTGTAAGAAGGACAAAGATCAAAGGAGAGTGAGGAGTTAAGCCCAGATGGAAGAATGAGCTGCAAATGAGCAAAAGGCAGGAACCTTTAAAGAAGCCAAATCATCGAGAAATTGAAGAAACAACATAAATTTCCAAGTAAAAGGGATGAGCGGAGAAGTTCAGAATTGATACTCAGTAGCCATTGGATCTTCAAATATCAACAATCATGATTGAAATTGCAATCACATTTCAGAGGTGCCAAGGGACAGTGATAACAAACCCAATGATACTCTGATGAGCAATTGGCAATATCGTCGATAATCTTATTGGCGATCACACAAACGGAGGTTCACAATGGAAGAATTAATGCACGGGTGGATGAGCAATATCTGATAGCGATTATCAGAATATCAGAGTTCGAAACCATCGAAGTTCAGCGCAGCAACAGCGTAGAGTAAATAGTGACTGGACCCAACAATAATCATAGTCATGGGTCTATATATATTTAAAGTCCCTAGATGCTATTAGGAGGGGAATTTCCTTTGTATTTTCGTATGTTATTGTGCTTGATAGTTTATATGGCATGGGATTTTTAACGTGAAAAATTGTGTTAGCATTTCGATAATGGAGATTGGAGTCAGAGAAGGGATGGTGCACATGTGTTAAGACTGTGGAAGTCCCGATATTTGATAGTGATTGCGATAGAGGTTTTAACCTCGGAATTTGTGCAGGAACCATATAAAGGAAAAAAAGGTGGGTTTGTGTATGAGTTTCCCTTTAGTAAAGGGAAAGGCATTATATATATGTAGCGAGGAGTTAAGAAAAGGCATGACCTATGGTTCAAGGGTTTTAATACAGTCCTGATAGGAAGGTTCAAGCAGGGTGCTTGAAGTTCTGATAAGAAAAGAACTTATAAAGGGCCATGACCATTTATGGTCTGGAGATTTGATTCCATTGTAGAGTCCAATGACCTGGGATAGTTGTGGATGGATTATTTTGATAAATCCATATGGTGGGTATGTGTAGGTGGTTTACCCTACACCATTAGTGTTATCAGAGCAACCAACCAGAGGAAAATCCATTCAAGTGCAGAATAATGGGTGAAACAAGACCATGTTAAGATCTTGAAGGTGAGGTAATGTATTCTGTTTTAATTTAAGAATGTGTTTTTTTATACTAATGCACAGGTGACAGCAAGAGAAGTTGTGAAAGAAGAACTAGATGTGTTCTTGAAGATAGAGTAAGGAGAATACTCTAAATAAGAAGTGGCAGTGAACTTGAAGAATCCAATAAGAAATTCGACAGAGAGGATAGCTGAAGTGTTCTCAAGAGAGAGTGAGAGATTACAGAAGCCTAGAAGCATCAAAGGTGTTGCGCAAGAAGAAGAGGTTCTAGACAAAGGACCTATGCTTACCAAAATACTGAGTGAGGAGAGCTTAGTGAGGTAAAATTGCAGCTAGGAGGACTAGCTGTTGCAGAGGCTTGTTGCAAAGGATCTCACGAAGAAAAAAGAGAAGAAGATGACTACTAATAGTCATAACAGAGGTTCAAAGAGAAGCCACGGCAGAGGATATAAGAAAGAGGATGCCAAAGCAAATGGAAAGAGGATGAGTCAAGAATAAATTCACAAAGAGGTTGTTGAATTAAAAGAAAAACTCAATGCATTAAGGAGAATGCTTGAGGAAATTCAGAGACTAGGTTGGGTCTTGAGGAAGAAGCCAGTGGAATGGCATGAGATGTAGAGAAGGCTATAGAAAATGCAAGTAAAGTGGCTAAAGGAAAAACTCAAGGAAGTTGAGTTAGAAATGGAAGAATCCATTTGTAAACCAGAATAAGGAGAATTTCTGGGAAAAAAAGAAGATGAAGACTGGAAGACTAAAACTTCAAGTGAGACCGAAAGGTCTGATGATTTTAAATCTGACAATTTGTGTATGTTTCCAGGTGAAGTACAATTGGTTGATATTTTCATGAAGAAGGAAGAATACCAGCAAAATCTAAATTATGTTCAGGAAGGAGATGAGATAGATAGATCTCATATACAGCTAGAGGAAGATATCAAGCAACCAAGTGAAGGGCTTGAAGAGATTGAAGAAGAGACTATCAAAGAATTTCTAAATCATATGAATGATTTAGAACAACAAGGAGATATGATGGTTGAACCATCAAGTGAGACCATAGGGTCTTATATTTTTAAAACTGATAGTTTATGTATGATGGAAGATATTGCAGGAGAAAATTAGCCATTTGAAGATATCTTCAGAGAAGATAAACAACAAGGGACTGAAGGCAAACTTGAGGAAGAGTCTATATTAGCTGAAAACATAGTAAAGGATCATCAATTCACCATGATGATAGGCACAATGGAAATAGCCATGAAAACTATTGAGACAATCTGTGAAGAAGAAGAACATCTACTGAAAGATGTTAAGGAAGAGGAAGTCTATGGGAAAGACTTAGCAAAGAGAGAGAGCATTAACAAAGGAATGTTTTGAAGAGGGTGGATAGTATTTTGAAGATGTCAAAACTCTGGAATAGTATTCTAGGAGAACAGAGTATGATGAAGAAGACCTCTTAAAAGAGGGAAGTAGTGATTTGCTACAACAGAAAGACCTTGAGAGTACAAGGGTAAAAGGAAGACAATATTTTAATAACGTAACACAACATGTGAAGGATGAAGCTGGAAGAGAGCATTATGATGAAGTTCTTGCTAAGTGTGAAGAGATATTAAACTACTGGAGAAAATGATGAAAGAACCTGACGGTAGAACAGAAGTTGTAGTTACAGTTTTTGAAGAAGAAGATGTATCTCAAGTAGCCATGGAGACATAAAGATGCAATAATTTGTTTGCATTTCCATTAAAAGGCATGAATTGATATGAATATGTGATCAGAGAGATTGATCAGAGGTTGTTTGAAGATGGAATCAAACAATTTCAAAGTAAAGATAACCAACAGTAGGTTAAGGAAGGAGAAGTTCACTACTGTAAACCCAAGTAGGAAGACATCATTAAAACAGATGGTGTGGAAGAGAGACTAACTGACAGTCTCATGAATTCTGTTGGAATTCAAATAAACATACTGATGTACTGATAGAGGAGAAGGAGAAAACAGAGTAGCAAACTAAATTGTTGCCAAAGGAAGATAAGGTGCAACAACCTTATGTTTTTTATTTTAACAAGTGTTTTGAGTGTGTAGCTTTTGTTGTAAATGATGGAGGAGATTTGGCACAAGTTAACAACCAAACAAAAGTGAAAAAAGAGAATTCTATGGAAGAATTCAATCCATGGAATGGAGAAATTAATTTGCTGGAGGAAGTGCTGAACAGTCATGATTCAATCATGAAAGAGGGTAAGGATGATAGGGAGGTAGTCAACAAAGCAATTAAACCAAAGAATAAAGCAAGTAAAAGAGAAGTTAGCATAGGAGTCACAACAAGCATTGAAGCAAGAGCAAGCAAACCAAAATTTGAAGCATGCAAAGCAAAAGTCAGCATAGAAGTCAACATAGAAAACAACAACAGTAACCTAGAACAAAGAAATATGAAGCAGATGATGGACCAGCCTAAAGATATGTTGGACATATAAATTGAAGAAATATGGTAGCAGATGATGAAGCAGTCCAAATGGAGGAAAATGGTAACAACAATAAGCAAGATTAATTAGAAGTTGAACCTGATTGACAAGAAGAAGAGAATGGAGCAAAAGACAACAGAAGTACGATAGTAGAAAAGAAGCAGAGTGTTCAAATAGTTACAGAACAAAGTGTGGGATCCAGGAAGACCAAGACTAAAAGACACATGATTAGGAGATCATGAATGTTTTCTACTTTGGGAATCTGATGTAGGAGCATTTAGACCAAGGAAAATCATCATAAATAGTAGACATAGGGGGTCATGCATTTTAGGAAATAGTTTTCCTAAGTATCAAGTTAATGCAATATTTAGGCCTTTAAGTGTGATTTTATTAGATAATGGGAGAATATGTAAATGCTCTCAAAATAAATAAATGAGAACATGAGTGGTAGGAGTCAAATCTAACTCTCCAGGAGCAAGAGAGAGTTTTTAGGAATTAATTAGAGTAGATATGGTTCATTGAGCGATAAGGAGACTTTTCTATTTTAAAACGGAGAAAAAGATGGAGTGGATAAAGTTTGCCACATATCTATGCATGCAGAGAACTTTAGGGATTTTGTTAAAGAGGTGATCAGATCCTCCAACGATCCAATCCAATGCATTCTTTTAAATAGTGAACCTGCATGTTCAATAGGAAGAGGCCCTTAATAGTAGAATCAAGCCTGTGTATGTGTGTGTGCATGAGACCGAAGAGTGTTAAATGTAATCTGAGATTTTATATTAATATATGCAAGATTGATTCCTGTCTATGTCAGTACATTTAAGAAGTATTTCATGAGTGATTTACTATGAATTTGTAGGCTCTATAGGTTGTAGGCATAATTTTGAAGGACGCAGAAGCAGATAAAGAGGAACACAATTCAGAAGAATTGAAATGGATCATTGAATCCATTAGAGCTCTACAAGAAGGATAGAGATCAAAGGAGAGTGAGGAGTTAAGCCCAGAAGGAAGAACAAGCTACGAATGAGTAGAAGCCTGGAACGTTTAAAGAAGCCAAATCACCAAGAAATTGAAGAAACAGCGTAACTTTCCAAGTAAGGGATGAGCGGAGAAGTCTAGAATTGATACTAAGTAGCCATTAGATCTTCATATATCAACGACCATGATTGAAATCGCAATCACATTTCAGAGGTGCCAAGGGACGGCGATAACAAACCCAATGATACTCCGATGAGCGATTGGCGATATCACCGATAATTCGATCGTTAATCGCACAATCAGAGGTTCACAATAAAGGAAGTAATGTGCAGGTGGATGAGCGATATCCGATAGCGATTGTTAGAATATCAGACTTTGGAAACATCGAAGTTTGGCGCAACAGAAGCATGGAGTAAATAGTGACTGGACCCAATGATAATCATAGTCACAGGTCTATATATATTTGAATTCCATGGATACTATTAGGAGGACAATTTCCTTTGTATTCCTATATATTATTGTGCCCGATAGTTTATAATGCGCGGGCTTTTTAATGCGAAAACATTTGTTAGTGTTTCGATAGTGGAGATTGGAGTCGGAGAAGGGATGGTGCATATGTGTTAAGACTGTGGAAGTTTCTATAGCCGATAACGATTGCGTTAAAGGTTTTAACCTCGAAATTTGTGCAGGAACTATATAAAGGCATAAAAGGTGGGTTTGTGTATGAGTTTCCCTTTAGTAAAGGGAAAGGCACTATATATATGCAGCGAGGAGTTAACCAAAGGCATAACCTATTGTTCAAGGGTTTTAATATAGTCCCGATAGGAAGGTTTAGGTAGGGTGATTGAAGTTATGATAAGAAAGGAACTAATAAAGGGCCATGACCATTTACAGTCTAAAAATTTGATTCCATTGTATATTCCAATGACCTAGGACAGTTGTGGATGCATTATTTTGATAAATGCATACTGTGGGTATGTGCGGGTGGTTTACCCTGCACCAAAATCTCCATGTGGCCAAAATGAAGGTTGATGGAATTGCTTGTGGGCAATGCAACTTGGAAAGACTTGCTTGGTGCTTCTACACTATTTTGGGTGACAATCAATCGATTCGATGGCAGGTTTATGTTCAGTTGTCAGAGGGGAGTCTGGTTGTGAGAAATTCAACAACGTGCCTAAGTGTGTGGATGAGTGAAAGATGCAAATGTGATCTTACAACATACATCCCAGTGACTTGATGACGAGACAACTCAAACCAACTAGACACACATGTTGAACATGACTGACCAACGGTGTAAGCCACAAGCGCGACACTCGTGATTAATCTTTGATCGACCATGACAACGCTTGCGCAACAGTGAATAGGACTGGGTGCATGAGTGTGACAAATTATTTCATAACGAACATAACATGTACACATGAAGCAAAGACCTTGACCATAACATGGTCGCAAGAAAGACATTGACAGCAACATGCAAAAGCTTGGGTGGAATGAACAAGCGAGGTGGGTGTGAAGGCTCACACGAGGTCACAGAGTGAACCCGAGTGTATGCAACCATCGAGTGAAACTCTCAAGGGAGTCTCTGAATTTAGGTGTAGGCCAAAATTTTGGAGGATGGTTGTAGCCACTACAACACAACCCTTCTGTGATAAAATTTTGAATCCACATACATCTTTCACATATATGTCTAACGCATATTTATAGGGCTACAAATAGTGATGCACATAGACTCAAGTTTAAATTGGGTTGGACTGAGGAACCTATATTATTTCAATAATCTAGTATCAACACACTTAAACAAAATCATTAACCGTTAACACTAAAAGAGAAAAAAAAATCACCAAAACTGAATATATTCATTTTAAAACTAATATTTTGTATAATGATGAACTTAACACACTTAGATAAAAAAATGCATAAAACATGGACCCCACCTTAAATATTATCATTATTATATCCGAAATTTTGTACAAAAATGGACTTTTATAATTATATGATTTTGAATCAGTTTTATGTCTTCTAGTTGAAGAGGCTACACATATAGTTATATAAAAAGAAATTTCATTTTTCCCTTTGTAATGATAATGATGAATCAAACATAGTAAGGCCATACAAAAGGTTAAATGCACTAGAACATAAATTTGGTTATCTATTTTTGTTGTGTTAAGCAACTTAGATCCATCTAACACTGGATCTGTCATTCACCAAGAGGGATCAAATCCCTTGAGGTGCAAACTTTCTTTCTGGAGTGTATAACTTTAGGAAAGGTTTCTGCCTCGAGGGATTTGGTCCCTCTCACTGCATGGTAGATCCAATGTTAGATGGATTTAAGTGGGTTCCAGTTGAAGGCAACAATGCCACATTTTTATATCATCATTATTATGTATATGTTTGATATTAACTTCAAAATTCACATTATGTTTTCTTTTCTTGGCATGCCCATTGGAATGGTTTGTACATCTGTTTTTGGATGTTTTGAGTGGTTTTTTTGTTTTGCATGTTTGGATTTGGATGGTAGTGTTTGTGAATGTTACAATTGTTGTGTTATATGTTTATATGTGTATGTAATTATCTATTGATAACTAGTTGGTGATGAAGAAGAGAGACAATCTTTCAATAGTTTGCAGGAGGCTTGATACTACATATATATTTCATTTAATTTTAGGTATCACGACTTCTAACAAATAATTAATTATTAATAGTGTCACTCTAGGTATTACTAAATATATATTGAGGAGTAGTTTTAATAATTTACTATCTTAATATTACTCTTGAAATAATTTGTTTCTTTGCTAGTGTTTGAAATAATTTATTTCCTTCAAGAATATTTTGATTATTTTTTTTATTTTGCAAAGTCATGAAATAGTGTATTTTTGAATTTTTTTAACGAGTGACCAAATTTATAAAATCTTTATGTCCAAACAATTATCATATATCTTTCAAGAATATTTTGATTTGTTTTTAATTTTTAAAAATATATCTTCTCCTCTTGTAAATATTTTGAATACATTGTTGTACACAATTATATATTATTAATTTTGAATATATTTTGAATATATGTAATTGTCTTTCAGTAGTTAGTTGGCGATGAAGAAGGGAGATGATCTTGTCAAGGATTAATTTGCACAAGGATTGATTCTACACATCTATTTTATTTTAATTCTAGGTCAAATAATTCTTAATAGTGTCCCTCTAGGCATTACTAAATATATATTTGAAAAATATTTCTTTTCATAATCTATTTCCTCAAGATTAAAATATAATGCATCTAATTCAAGCAATCAAATATGATTATAAAACAAAATCTACACTAAAATCAATTCATATAATGCAAGAAATCAAATGAGATTATAAATCAACATCTACACTGAAATCAATGCATCTTGTGCATGCAATAAAATAGGATTATAAATTGACATCTACACTGAAATCAATGCATCTAGTGCAAGTAATTAATAAGATTAGAAATCAACATCTACACTAAAATCAATACATCCAATGCAAGCAGTCAAATATAATTAGAATTCAACATCTACACTAAAATCAATGCATCGATTGCAAGCAATCAAATAGGATTAGAAATAGCCATATATACCAAAATAAATTCATCTAGTTCAAGGAATATTCTTCCCTTTCTCCCTCCTCCATCTAATCTTAAAAAATATTTTTAATAATTTACAGCCTCAACGTTAACAACATCTAATCCATCTAATGCAAGGAATGAAATAGAATTAGAAAACAACATCTACACTAAGAAATAAAATAATCCTAGAAATCAACATCTACATTGAAATCCATGTATCTAATGCAAGAAATCAAATATAATTAGAAATCAACATGCATGCCTAAATAAATGCATCTATTACAAGTAATCAAATAGGATTAGAGAACACCATCTACACTGAAATCAACGCACCTAGAGCAAGCAATCAAGTAGGATTAGAAATCATCATCTACGTTGAAAACAAATGCGTCTATTGCAAGCAATCGAATAGGATTAGAAATCATCATCTACACTCAAATAAATGCATCAAGTGCAAGCAATCAAATAGAATTAGAAATCATCATCTATATTGAAATAAATGCATCTAGCCCAAGAAATGTTCTTCCCTCTCTCCCCCCTCCATATACATCAATATCTCCCTCCATCTCTCCTTCTTTGTCTATCTCACTCCCCCAAACACACACACTCTCTCTCTCTCTCCATATCTATTTATCTCTCCCTCTCTCTATCTCTCTCTTCTTCCCTCTCTACACCTCCAATCTATATCTCTATATCTCTCTACCTCTCCATTGTCTCTCTATATAACTCCAAAAACATACACATTCTTTCTCTATATCTATCTATCTCTCCCTCCCTCTTAATCGTCATCTCCCTCTCTCCCCCTTCTATCTATCTTCCCTCATCCTATCCTCTCTCCCTCCCTCTCTATCTCCCCTATCACTCCCTCTCTCTCCACCTTTCTCTCTCTATGTCTTTCTTCTTAACTCCCTCTCTCTCCCCCTCCCTCTCTCCTTCTCTCCCACATCCTCTCTCTCTTCCTTCTTCTCCCTCCCTTTCTTTCCCACCTCCCTCTGTCTCTCCCTCCTCTCTCTCTCTCTTCACCCTGCAACCTAGTCACTATCTCCCTCCCTCTCTAGTTCTCTTTCCCCTTCCTTCCATATCTCCTTTGTATTTCTATCTTACCCCAAAACATACACAGTCTCTCTCCATCTCTCCCTTGTCATTCCCTCTCTCTCTCTCCCCACTTTTCTCTCTCTATGTATTTCTTCTTCACTCCCTCTCTCCCCTTCCAACTCCATCTCTCTGTCCCTCCCTCTCAAGTCCTCTACATGGTCCTTCCCCTCTCTCCATTTCTTTCCTACCTCCTCTCTCCCACCATCTCTCTCTCTCTCTCTTCCCTCAAGCCTTGTCACTATCTCCGCCCCCACCCCCCTCCTCCCTCTCTCACTCCTCTCTTTCTCTCTCTTCGTCACTCCTCTCCCCTCTCCTTCATTCTCTCTCCATCTATCCCTTGTCACTCCCTCTATCACTCTATGTCTTTGTTATTCCCTCTAAATATATATATAATTAATTATATATCATGATATATCATAATATATTATAATATAACGAAATGAATATTATATTAAATTTATTATTAATCTTTTAATATCAATATTAGATTAATGATGTTTTTTACATAGCATGATATCAAAATGTATAATCAAACTACTTCAACTTAACATATATGGTTTTTCATTTTAAAGATTCATTTTACAAATATTTAATTAAAAGAAGTATTAAAAGATTATGAAGTAAAATTTTCTATTATTTATGTTGAATTAACCTTTTTTTCTTTTGGTTTAAGAAATGATGTTGGTTTGAGTAAAGAGTAAAATTGTTTAAAAGAAATATTAAACATAGTAACCATTTAAAATTTAAGTGAATATTTCGATTTCGGAAAAAAATTATTTTTATTATATTTTTGAAAATACAACATACACATCAAATTATACTAAGCTATACCATACCATAAAAATATATCAATTATAAAAATATAGTCTAGTATTTCATATTCAAGAACAAATCCTCTTGTCACACCTGACAAGGCATGCTGCCAGCATAAAATGTGCATCCTTCCATATTTCTCAACAACAGCACCTAGTCCTGTCGATGACTTTGAACAAAGAATGTTTGAAATGGGTAATCAAGAGATTTTAATATTAATAGAATAAAACCCTGCCTAAAACTCAATTCAATAGCTATGGAGAATGAGGATTTCCAAAATGTTAGTGAAAATATTTTATTGATAATAAAATAATATTAGTAAAATAAAATATTTTAATATTAATAAAATAAAACTAGTTATTTTAAATAATAATAAAAATAAAACTAGTTTAGAGGCGACTTGGGTTTAGGTTTACTGTCATAGAGGAAGTGATTTTTTTAGGTTGATTTGTCCAAATGTTTTTCGGAAAAATATTATAAAATATTCATGTGCCAAATTTAAAAATTAATTTTTAAAAAATAATAATTTAAAAAATAATTTCTTTTAATTTATTTATTTCAAAAATATTATTTTAAATATTGTTGAAATTAAAATAATGTATTTGATAACATTTGAGAGGTAAATTTTGAGAGTGAGTTTAATTGGTTGTTTTATTAAGATCCATGTTATTATATTCTAATTATAATAATTATAAAAAAAATGTTATTAGATCCTGTTAATTAAATAATTATAATTAATTATTTTTTATATATATTTTTTTGTTTGAAAAAAACGAATTTCATTAAGTGAGAAAATTACATGTTGTATATGCATGATGCATATGTTGTAAGAGGGTAAGTTCTCCAGTATAGATCTAATTTTGATGCCTTGTGTCCACGGAGGGAGGCATCATTCTCAGATGTATTAAGCATAATGATTTATAAAAAAAACTCTAGTCATGAAGAGTAACTGCACTGTTCTTGTTGTAAACAAAACATATGAATATTTACAGATGGAAACTAAGATGCAAAAATAAAAACATGTAGCGATGTCGACTGTGAGCTTGCTACACATCTATGTCCATAAAAGGCCAATGGTAGTACTGATAATAGGCCCCTTCCCTGTGTTCCTGAATCATCCAAGTGCCAAAAGGCCTATCCACAACTTCTTTGGATAATCTGTCAGCATCTTCATTCTGTTCCCTAAAAATGTGATGGCATGCAAATGTGTCAAAAGATGGAATAAGTCGAAGAGCCTCATCCATTATATGTCTCAAAGTATATAGAGAACATCTAGTTGTTTTGTTTAACCAGTCACAGACAACTTTTGAATCCCCAAAGAGTTGTAGCTCTCTATAGTGGTTTCCAAAGCAAATTATATGAGGAATTTTATAGTGGATAGTTCGACGAAGTTATTCGTGCCCCATCCTTATCCCATTTGTATATGGTAATAGTGGAAATAACAAATATACAAAATGGCCCCTCCATTGCACCCTCCCTCCTATGTGGAACCGTCAAAGAAGGACAAAGGCTTCGAATGATTAATGGTTTCAGGAACAATGGTTTAAGGTTGTGCAATCTCATCGTCATCAGGGGTGATAGAGTAATCGGTCACGATATGGGAAGCAATGGAAGGCCCATGCGGAGAGGTGTTCTGGAATATGAGCTTGTTGTAGGCGATCCAAAGGCCCCAGCTGATGAGGAGTGGGAGATTTCAGAGCTTTGTTGGGACAACGCTTGACCACCATGATGACCAGGCCTTCTTTACTATAATACTTTGCCACCTGGTCGGAGATGGAGCCATAATTAAGATCAATTGCGAGAGGTCTTATGCGACCTGACACTCAACAAATAGATGTGTGACAGATTTGTTGTTTCATTTGCAAAGGCAACACCAAAAAGGGTCGTGTTGTGCTTGTTTGAGAAGGTTATCCCCTGTGGGAATTTTGTTTTCCAATACGGTCCACATGAGAAGTTTGTTCCTGGTGGGGCCTTGAGTTTCCACAAGTGCTTCCACCATGACTCGATGGCTTGTGGACACTGAGCTTCGGCTATCACAATGTATCCCTCCTTTGGGGTATATTTGCCAGCTTTCAATAACACCCATATTACCTCATCTTTCCCTTCGCCAATCCGGATGTGAGCTTCAGTAAGAGCCCCAATATATGGATTCCACTGTTGTGTCCATTGTTGTGGAATGTTTATTCTCTGGGCCGATTTCCAAGCTTGCTGAAATAAAGTGGTGTGCTTTGGGTCTAATATGTGGCTGATATGGGTAATGTTTATACCTCTGATATAATTCTTGAGCTCATCTGGCAACTTGTGGGCATTCCCGCAACTAATCCATGGGTCTAGTCCAATCCTCACAACCAGTCCAGACTGTATTTTCCAAGTGATGCCAGCTCTGATGATGTCGAGAGATTTAATTATAGCCTTCCATATGATTGATACCCATGTGTGGTATCTTTGAGGTTGTCTTAGCCAATCCATCAAGTTGAGAGGGGTGATGTATTTTGATACAACCACCCTAAACAACATAAACTTTGAAATGGAAACTCATACTATTACCCATTTTGTAGAGATAGCAAAAAAGTGACCCGATTTTGAAAAGGGGTGATGCAGAACACACATGTTTTTTTTAGAGCATAGTTTTTGGCACTATAAATTTTTTATGTACATTGTGTTTTAGAATGGTAGTGTCTTTTATGCTGATTTTAAAAAGTGGTAATTCTACACCAGGCCGTTTTTTTAAAAGGCTTTTTTTTTTCTAATGTATGAAATGTAAATAATTATTTTGGAAATTTAATAATTTTTGAAGTGGTCTTTTTCTTCTTATTTTCTTGTTTTTATTTTAATTTTAATTTTCTTGTAGTGAGGTTTTTATTGTTTTGCATATTTGAAGAAGAAGGTAGATATTTTGAATTTTTGATACTCTACATATTTATACATTATTAATTAATTTTTCAATCCACATGAAATAATTGTTTCTAAAAAACAATATTTTTTAACAATTGACATAAAAATAACCATTTTTAACATAAATATAACTAAAAAACTACACGTTTTGATAATTTTTGCTAGGAATGACATATCAAAATCACAATTTTTATGCGGAAATGTTAACTAAAACTAGTTAAATAATAGTTTTTTTCATGAATTTCATGTCAAAAAATAATGATTAACTTAAAAATTAATGCGAAAATCACATATTACAAATATTGAACGCATAACAACCTTAATTGAGTGTATATTCTTCTCATAAAATGTCAAAGTCGAAACATTACAAGTATAACTACTTAATAGTTACAAAAAATGATCTTGATTTCCAAGCATAACTTAAATTTAATCAACAATGTCACATAATCCAAACTCTTCATCCTCTAGAGTTTCATCAATGTCTTCTTCCACAATATTTTCTGCTTCCTTTTGCTCATTTTCCTCTTCTAATGGACCTTTGATGTCTGTGAATCTCACAATGTATGTCTTTCCAAACATTCCATGTAATGGTGGTTGGGGTTCCTTTGCCTTTTTTGCCACACGTGATTCACTAAAGTCCCATTTATTCAACCCAATTTATTGCATTGCATCCGGATGAAATTGAGAAGCATTAATTCTTTGCTGACTGAAATTGCACTGTATTGGAACTTTTTCAATTGCAATGCAATTTCTTCCTTTTTGAAGGCAACATGCTAGTGTTGTACCTAATTATCAAACACAAAAGAAATGATGAAATAAATTAGTACAATGACATATTAATTAAAAAATAACATATTTAAATTTAATTCCATATAATAAAACTTACCTGAACCAGAAAATAAATTCAGAACCCAGTTTCTTTCATTTGAAGATATGTCTATAAGATAGTTAATCAATAATTGTGGTTTTTGATAAATGTTAACTATCTCTCCTTTTGCTTCTTTGTCTTCATATGTTAGTTTTCTCACAACATCATCATAAGTCAGTATTTGGCTATGGCTTTTTCTGTCTACCAGATTAAAAATTATAGACATATAGCTATCATCTTTTGCCCAACTATCAATATGAATGAACTCATAATCATTTATAAATAATTGATCTTCACGATGAAGAAGATTTGACTTTTGCCTGTAACATGAAATAGTAAAAGTTAAATTAACTTGTACATAAATGAATTTTTCAACATTAATCAAATATACATTTTAAACGTCTTACCATGTCAGTTGCATCATTGAATTTGTTTTCCCCTTGAAGCTTGACAATACCATTGCCAATTGTGTATCTGAATGAAATGTCACAAATCTCCATAATGGTGATGACGTGACTTCTAGAAATCCCGCAACCACTTTACTAAGAGCTTGATAAGTGTAAGGGTCACTATCATAGTCAATGTTTGGAATACTGAAACCATGGGGAATATCTGCAATAACTAGGGCACAATCCTTTTTAGGTATGATTTTAGCAATGTCTTCACAATCACCTTGTATTACTTGATATTGAATAGTGTTTAGCCCATTCCAAATCAAATGAATAAGAGTTGGATCAAGTTCAAAATTCTTAATATGTTGCTTCCTCAGTCTTTTGATTTTTATTTTTCAATAAAGGTTCTGAAACTATCTGGTGCTCCATTATCATCCTTCTTCATCATTTATGAAATAAACAAATATATGTGTAAGTTATAAATTAAAAATAGTACATAGATGAATAAAAATGAATGTATAAATGAAGATATCTTTTTAAATGCAAGATAAAAAAACTTTTAATGTTGATGTAAAACTTGAATCTGGATAGTTGCGTACAACAACATCCCAACTATCTTCATTCAACAATTTAACCATTTGTTCCTGAATTTTCACGTAAACTTTGTGACTGCATAGATAAAGTAACAAAAAAGTTAATGTAATGATTTGTATAACAAATACTACTAAGAACAATATGTTTTATTTAAAAGAAAATTATAATCTAGAAATAAATAAAAATAATTCAACAAACTTACTTTTGAAATTCCTCAGACATTTCCTCCAATGATAATTCCCCTAACCTCGCACGAGATAATATTGCTTTGACAATTTTTTCATCTTTCACTCCTTGCATTTCTCTCCAAGGTGTGATAGTCATATCTTCTAGAAGTTGCTTCATTTCAGGACTTGATTTATTGCTGCTACATATCGATGGCTTAAACTTTTTGACCTTCTAGTTTTTAATGCCAATGTTTTCCCACATACTAAAAATATCATTAATCAACTCCCATGCATCTCCAATTCTAAATGCCAACTGGAAAATGTTATCAAAACCTTTGAATAAATCACTAATTTTGCCACCTTTTCCACCTTTTAAATTGATTTTCTCTTCAATTTGATAGCCTGTTTCCATACAACATTCCTTTCGGAAATCTACAATAAAATTTATCCTATCCCCACCACATTTTTCTTGAAAATCACTATGAATTAATCTAACCCTTTGGATGAAAGTCATAGACATCCTATATTCATTATCTGAATTATGATCCCATGCCACTAAATTTTCTTCTGTATCAGATAAACTAGCATAAATGATACATTTTATTGTTTCAAAACGTGGGTTATTAGGATATTCCTCCATCAATTATCTTTGAGCTTCTACAGAATGGTTCCCCCAAGCACATAATAATTGTATTCAAAACATTTTGACTTATCAAATGCTTCTTTGTTGGGAACTTGAATTGGATCAACAAGAAGCACATAACTAACCACATGAGCATATGGATTGTACCTCATCAATGTCTTCAAATTGTGAACATGCAGATGATGTGGCTTTCTAACTTGATATTAACATTGTCCTTCACTTGCCTTATAGTTTTGTCTAACATTAAGCTGAAATGTACAAGCACCATCAATTAAGTTTCTCTTTGTCAAATTTTGTCGATGGAATTTTGTTTTGTTTTGATAATTCCATCCTCTAAATCAGCTCCTTGTGTAATGTTTTCTCTGCTTTCTTTTGAAGTTTCACTAGGTTATTGACTTCTGGTCATGACTACTTCAAAATCTTCAACTTTAATTTTCTTCTTCATAACATTCTCATCATTAATTGTAGCAAATTTATTCTTGGGGATTGTTACTTTTTGTCTTTTATGGCTCTTCTCAGTTCTAATGTCATCTTCAGTAACGGAAACATATGCTTCACTATTAGTTTCAACTTCATCATCTTCAAAATTAACTTGTCTACCCTTGCTATATTTATCCACTAGAGACCTTTTTTCTAATCCCTTGGATGTAGTTTTGTAGCATCATCAATTACTACATTTTGCCTGTTTTCCGTATCTTCTTCTGACACTGAGTAGAAACTTCTAACAACTTTCATAATATCATGCTTTATGAAATGAATGCTTCCCAACCTAATTGAACAACTTTCAACAAAATTCTGCCAAACAAAATATCATATGTCAATAAAAACAAAGTTAAAAAGATATAGTGAAACAGTTACAAGAACGCAAAATACAAATATAAATAACAATACTTACGACATTTTGTTTCATCTCATTTACGATTTCTTTACACAACTTTGTAGATATCTCTCTTGTATCATACAATGAAAAAGATAACCGGTATTTTATCCTTTCATGTGACTTGGGAGGTTTTGTAAGTATGTAAACAACTTCACTGTCTGGTACCGAACACATATCTGTGACCCTTCCCATCACTTCATAAATTCCATTATCATTCGGTATATCAATATATAGATATATATTAACATTTTGGATTTCTCTTTCTTTCACATACCAGATTCTTGATGGGAATTTCACTTCTTTTGAATTCTTCTAGTCATTTGAGGCACTTGAAAGATTTGTAGCCATGAGCTCAGGTGGAGTTCGTTCACTAATGTTTTTTGAAGATCTATCTTTAAGAGTCTTTGGTCTAGAAAGATTCACAGAAATCTTCTTTGATGCCATTTTCCTAAAAAAAAGAAACACATAAATGAGTAAATAACGAAAAAATATTAACTTAAATTAACAACGAAAATATATCATAAATTTTTAATTTGTATAATCATATCATTGAAATTAAAAAAATATTAATACTAAGAGAATCGCCCACTACCTCGCGGGCGGGCGTGCCGCCCGGGTGGCACGGGCGAAGGCTTTGGCAAACTCTTCTACCATTTCTCGCCACATTGATCTCCTTCTCCATCATCAATCTACCCCTCAAGGGGGAAACTAAGGGGTAAATTGAAGACATAGAAGGAGATCAATGTGGCGAGAAATGGTAGAAGTTTTTGCCACAACCTCCTACCGCACCACTCGTTGGCCCCCTGATTTGCGGGGTGGTCGCCAGGGTAGCGTGGGGGGCTACCACAGCCTTTCCCTTGCACCACCCCAGTGGCCCGCCGGGCAAGGTGGCACGAGGGGGGATGCGACAACAACTTCTACCATTTCTCCCCACATTGATCTCCTTCTTCATCTTCATTCAACCCCTCAGCCTCCCCCTTGAGGGGTACATTGAAGACGGAGAAGGAGATCAATATGGGGAGAAATGGTAAAAGTCCCTTGGCACCACCTCGGTGGCCTGCCTGCCCGCGAGGTGGCGGGTGATTCCGAGAATCGCCCAAAAGCCACCCATGGGCAGGCGAGCTGCCGAGGTGGCACGGGGTGGGGCTGCAGCAGCCCACCCCGCGCCACCCTGGTGGCTCATCCACCCGCCCGGTGGGTTGTTGGTCGATTCTCAGAATCACACAACAACCACCCATGGGCGGGCAGGCCACCAGGGTAGCGCGTGGTGGGGTTGCGGTAGCCCACCCTGTGCCACCCTAGCGGCTCACCTGCCCACAGTTGGCTATTGGGAGTTTCCTGCAGTCCCGCCCTACGCCACGCCAATGGCCTGCCTGCACACCCAGTGGGTTGTTGGGTGATTCCGGGAATTTCCCAACAGCCTATCGGGCGAGCGAGCGGGCTGTTGGGGTGGCGTGGGGTAGGTTGTCATCGTGAGCTTTACAAGGCCCACCATTCTCATGATGGATATATTGGTTAATTTGGCTCACAAAAAGTATTAATTTAAAAAAAAAAAAAAAAAAAAAAAAAAATCTACTTCATTAATTTATTTAATATTAAAATTTTCAAGGAAAAAATTTAACTAACCTTTCAATTGCGAGAATTCTTCGTTGAATATGTTGTTGATAGCAATGTAGCTACTCCACAAATTCACTCCAAACCTTTCAACGAACCTCAAAAAACCTTGATGTAATATGAGTAATAGTGATAATGGGATTTACTATATATGTGAAATTACGGAGATGTTTTACCATACGGTAAATGCGGGATTAATTAGTTTTAAAAAATTTTAACATGTTAATTTTTTTATGGCGATGAAGGAAAATATGATAAAGTGAATATTATGGAATTGTTTTACAACGGGGTGAATGTGGGATTAATTTGTTTCAGAATGTATTATAAAAATTAAAAGAAACATTCAATTGTTTAGTAAATATTATATACTTTGACTATTAAAATAATTTAGGTAGAAGTTGTAGTTTACAATTTTAACTTTAATGTTTATTTCATAAAAAAATTTAGTTTACATTTTTCATTAAATTGTATAATAAAATAATGAAGAGAAATAAATCTCATAAACTTTTAGGAGGGAAATATTTTCGCGAAACTTTTTGGGGGGGAAATTTTTGGAGGGAAAATTTCAGTCTCTAAGCTATATAATATCTTTAGGAGACTCTCCATTTGTATCATTCAACATCTTCTATTTGAAAGGGATGGATTGTGTTGATAGTGAAGTTTCGATTTATACAGCATCAACATCTTCATCGCATAACAACTCTATTCATATGGATGAATATAGCGGGAATTCTTCCACTATGAATAAAAAGTCAATTCTTCCACTTAGTCCTGATCCTAAGGACTATAAAAGCAGCACTGATGAAAGAGGGGATGGAGAATTTCAAATAAATAAAGAGTCATAGATTCCACTTAGTCTGAATTCGAAAGACTATGAAAGTAGCAGTGATGATGAGCTTGATGACAAATTTTAAAAGAATGGAGTGTCACGGTGTCCACTTAGTCCTAATTCTAAGGACTATGAGAGCAACAGTGATGAAGAGCATGATGGTGAAGTTCAAAAGAATGGAGTGTCACAGTGTCCACTTAGTCCTAATTCTAAGGACTATGAGAGCAAGAGTGTTGAAAAGCATGGTGACGAATTTCAAAAGAATGGAGTGTCATGGTGTCCACTTAGTCCTAATTCTAAGGACTATGAGAGCAGTAGTGATGAAGAGCATGATAAAAAATTTCAAAAGAATGGAGTGTCAAAGTGTCCACTTAGTCCTAATTCTAAGGACTATGAGAGAAGTAGTGATGAAGAGCATGATGATGAATTTCAAAAGTATGGAGTGTCGCAGTGTCCAGTTAGTCCTAATTCTAAGGACTATGAGAGCAGCAGTGATGAAGAGCGGGATGATGAATTTCAAAAGTATGGAGTGTCACGAAGTCCAGTTAGTCCTAATTCTAAGAACTATGACAACAGTGATGAAGAGCGGGATGATGAATTTCAAAAGAATGGAGTGTCACGGTGTCCACTTAGTCCTAATTCTAAGGACTATGAGAGCAATAGTGATGAAGAGCATGATGATGAATTTCAAAAGAATGGAGTGGCACAATGTCCTCTTAGTCCTAATTCTAAGGACTATGAGAGTAGCAGTGATGAAGGATAGGATGATGCACTTAGTCTTAATTCTAATGAGTATAAAGGTAGCAGTGATGAAGGACAGGATGATGCACTTAGTCCTAATTCTATGGACTATGAGAGCAACACTGAAAATGCACATGAGGAAGAATATCCAATAAACATCGAGTCAAATTTTCCATTGAGTCTGAATTCTAAGGACTATGACAGTAGCACTGAAGAAGGGGAAGATGAAGAATATCCTCCAAGTCAGTATTTGAAAAGCATAGCTGATCATAATGTGGATAACATTCCTCTTAATGATGATGAAAATCCTTATACAAATGATGATCCAATGATTGAGATGTTGCCAAGAAATATTGTATCGAGGAGTAGGAGCAGACCTTTTCGTATCAATGCAAGATGTTCTAGTTATACAAGGGGTAGAGTAGAATATCTTATGAGAAGAAGTTCTATCAGCGCACTCATTTCAACTGAATGTTGCCAAAAAGATTGCTTGAAACATATGGATTTCAAATTTGCATTAGAGAGCAGGAAGAGATATTTGCCAATGAATAAAAGCATGCAAAATTCATATTTAGTTGGGTGCATGCAATCTACATTATCAGGTTATGATCATATTAGGACTTTATTTATCTTGTAGAAAAGCTTTCAAAATGTTTCCTTCGATTGGGAATTTTAATCTCTCGAGAATTCAAGAAAATTTGGAATAGGATCCCACATTTTATTCAGAAGTACGTCATAAAAGACAGTTTGGGCCATTATCAAATACTATAATTTCATGGATGAAAGATTTATTTTCAAAGCATGGAGAGTGTATGCCGAATAGAGAGACAATACATATTCCAAATAATTTTTCAAGACGAGAAATCTACAACTTATACAAAGAATATGCAGAAGGTGCTGAGGGACATGGCCGGTTTATTACATATCAATATTTTGTGAAGGTATGGAAGAAAGAATTCAACAATGTCCGTATTCCTAAGAATACAAGGATGGGGATTTGCAGTACATGTGCTTCTCTTAAATAAAAAAGGGACAAATATGAAGGGTCAGAAAGAGGTAGGCATTCATAACTTTAACTTTTAAAATTGTATATTCATCAAGTATGAAATATATATTTCTTAATGGCTTTCTTTTATGTTGTGTAGATTCAATTGTCAAAGAACTTCAAGAGCATCGTGAGCAACAAACAAATGAAAGGAAAAAGTTGTACAAGCATCGAAAGAAGTGTTATGATAATCCGAATAAATATTTGGGTTTGATAATTAATGGTATGGACCAGAAGAAAACACTTTTACCACATTTTGTTCGCACACCTAAAAATTTATAGGAGGATAATTTTATTCAGTATCACTTGGTCAATTGTATGGTCTTCAATGGGAAAATGTTGCCAAGGGTGTACTTCACAGCTCCAAATATTCATAATGATGCAAATCTGACAATAACCATAATTCATGATGTGATTTCTCATTGAACTGGTAATCTTTCTGAAGTTTTGTATCTACAATTGGACAACACTTGCCGTGAAAACAAAAATCAAGTTGTTTTTGGATATCTAAACATGCTTGTTGAATTGAGAATTTTTCAGAAGGTAAAGGTTGGTTTCCTTCTTTTTGGGCACACTCATGACCATATTGATTAGATGTTCAATTGTTTTTTAGTCACATTGAGGAGGAAGGAAGTTGGGAGCTCATCATCATTAATTGAATGTATTAAGAAATCATGCATGCCAGAGCATACTTTTGATGTGTTGGGAGAAACTATTGACATGCAAAGGTTTATTATGGGATCATATGGTGAGGGGAAATGCATTGAACAACTTAATGTCATTAGCTTCCAACATCAATTTCGTATCAAAAAAATTGATGGGAAAACACTAATATGGGGAAAGAAGTATTCAATTACTGCAGAATGGGCACCGTCAATAGGTTTGCAATTTTTTAAGTTCATTCCAAATCATCCAATATTTGCATCAAAAATATTATTATTACAATCAGTTGGTGAAGTTCATAATGCATACAGACAAAATAGAGATATAAATTATTCTGATTGCCTAGAAGAAATTAAAAAATGTGTTAGATATACATATGAGTACTTTGACATTGCTAATTTAGTTTGGTGGGAGTCATTTTTCAGTTATCAAAGTAATATCATTTCAACAACAACAAATGAAGATATACTTTTGAAAAAACTATCTATTTGGCCACAAAATGTGTCGAATGCACATGACGAAATAAACATTGTTGAACAACAACAATCTTAAGGTATTATTAATTCTTCATAGGCAGAGGAAAGAGAAATGTATATTGGTTCCAGAAGATCTCATGCACAACGTGAAACCATGGAAGACCTTTACAGGGGTTCAGTATAGGATATTAAGGAGGGTTGCATGATCGCAATGCTAGTAGATGGAGATCCCAATGGCTATCCATTCTGGGTTGCTAAAGTTATAAAGGTATTTACAGAAAATGAGGATATTACAAGTGTTGAAGTATATTGGTATGCCACAAATACACACCCATTCAATGGTGTGTATAAGCCAAAGATGGTAGTTGACAAAAAAAAAATGGCAAAAAGAGAAAAAGAAAGGGTACAAACATAAATCGTCGCCACACAGACATATTAAAATTAGAGGATGTTGACATACTTATTTACGACTTCAATTTAACAAAAAGAGGAACTCTTCACTTCAAGACGATAGAGATTCTAAAAAGGTTGTTACCAGAAGGAACAATGTTGAGATGGGAGTCTGCTGAAACCAATAGTAGATCTATAAGAATTTCGAAACCTAAAATGTTTGGCATGCATGTGGACTCAGATGGGGCACTAGTTGATGAAAAAGAAGAATATGGAACATCTTCGTCAACATCCAGTCACTCATCTGAAGATGTGAATTCTAATGGTGTGCAAGAAAATATGAGTGATTTTGAATAATTGTTTAAGACAGTTTATCTAACTGATGTATGCATCATATCTTGAAATAAAATTTTTGATTTCCATATGGCGTTAAATGAGAAGTTATGAATCATTTTTATGTTGTTGGATTATATGTCTTAATTATGATAATTTTGATTGTTTAGAATATCTACAATGAAACATTAAATTAGAGATATAATGTATGTTTCATTCAATACACAAATAATGACTTTTGAATTCATTTAGTTATGTAATTTGTTCATAATGTCATGGTTTTTTAATTTTATGGTTGAAAAATTTTCAATTTCTTTTGTATCTAGCATGTTATGGTTGAGAACATGTTGAATTTATACTTAGGAAAGAAAAATGTTATTCTACCAAAAACATTAGTGTGTTTTTTTCCTCATAAACAACTTTATTATCCACACTAAAAATTTGATTTTACTAGCATTTTTTAAAATTTTGAAGATTGATCCTAAAAAAAATCATCGTTCCAGTATCATCACTTTTTCGTTTTCAAGTTGTATTTTGCACAAAAAATTTGTTTTCACTGCCATTTTTAAAACATGTTCAAAATTGTCCCTAAAAAAAAAAAAAACCATCATTCCAGTATACAAACTTTTCGTTTTTAGCACTTTTTTTGATGTTTTTTTGGTGTTTTTTGGCGAGAGTTCCCGTTTGGAGTTTATAGTTCCCATTTCAAAGTTTACATTTTTTAGTTTTCATTGCTATCTCACTGTTGTTGCATGCATGCAACTATTTTGCGCGGATGTTCACCCAATCGACGAACTGTCTCACCCACATGCATGTTGATATGTTTGTTGAATCTTTCATTCATGTTTTTCATGCATTGTTAATAACTTCTTCTATCACTTAGCATCACCATGCATTCACTCACTTACTTTCTTTTAGTTTCCCATCGACGAGTCAAGCCAACCTTGGCCCAAGCTCTGCCTTCACCAAGGTTGTATTGCGCAATCTGGGAAAGGAAGGCTCACCTTCCTCTCCAGATTTGTGCATTCCTACCCAACACTGGCCTCTAGGACTATTTTGCGCATTTCTGGAGGACAGTGGTTGCTTGGCCCAAGAAATTGCGCAAATCTGTCCCTAGGCCAGTAGTCCTTCCCAGCTGGAATTGCCCATTGTGCAATCCCAAGAGACAACAACTAGACAGGGTTGTGCATTACGTAGTTCCAGCAGTTAGTCAGTGTCCCAGTAGCCCAGACTGTGCCTTATGCACTCTTGGCAGTCGATCTCCCGACCTCCCAAACAAAATTGCGCAATCTTCATGATCATGCACCTAGGTATGTTGCAAGTTAGTTCTCATGTTCATTTTGGTTTTTGACTGACAGATTGCTTGCCATGTCTCCAGGTATCCCAAGTGTTCATATACTTCTCAGCAATACAATTACAATGGTTTCCAGGAGAGCAGAGACGAAGACACAATTCAAAGCACACTTAGGGATGCAGTCGATCAAGTGTCCATGGACTTGCCTACCCATGAAGATCTCAAGTTGTTCGTAGAAAAGGACATCAAGACATGTCAACAACAACATCACAACGAGAAACATCATGAATAGCAGTTGAAGACAACATACCAAATGCAATGAATGCAAGAGGAGGGTTGTTGACAACATGTAGGTGGAACAAGGTTGCAAGCACAAGTAGGTCCATTGATGATGAAAGCAACTTTCGAGACTCCGGCTATGAAGTGACTACGCGACATGAAGATCACATGAAGGTAGAAGATGGAATAAAGAATGAGTTGCATGTGTTGAAGCAGCAACTCAGGAAGAACATCAAGCTACATAGACAAATGAATGAGTTACAACAAGAACAGTAACAACAGTGGGTGCAACATGCACTCACAGATGAAACTGTGCCCGTACGAGCTAAGGATCCATCCCAACAACTAACACATAGTATACATGGTGAGTAGTGTTGTTGATCACATGTAAAGGATTCAACAGCATGCATGTTGTTGAGTGCACGCATGCAATCCAACCCATTCAACACAATCACCAAGGTGAATACAAGAAGCAAGTCCCACTGGGGCTGAACATGTACTTTGGCAAGTTGATGTGCATGACCACCAACACACACTTGAAGATCGGCACAAACATTATACATCAATGTGTTTCCGGTTCAGACATACCGAAGAAGACCATGCATGTTAGCAGACGAGTTGGATGAAGGGGTCGAACCAATGCACTGGTTGCAATGGAGGTAGAGTTCGCTTCAACAAGATGTCACCATGAGGTGCATGCATGTCGTCATGGATGATCAAGCTTCACATCAACTCACCACCTTCACCATCTCAAGCATGTCAAAGAGTTGGTTTCATCACATAAGATCGAGTGTCAGTGGTGTCTTGCAAGGCTTGCTCAAGCCATGTTGTCTCATATGAGTACATGTGCATTGTAATATTGAGTCATGTCAAGTGTAAGTCAAGTGTCAATGGTTGGATGTAACAGTGATAGAGTAGGTGAAGAGTCATGAGTGTAGTTGAAATATCACAAAGGAGAATGTCAAGGGTCACCACACCCTTTGCTATAAATAGTCCCTCATAACTCATTGTATAGGCTTTTGGTCATCCAAGCTTCTACTAAGACTATCTTGAAGAATACTTGGACAGTATTGTAATGCACCTTCGCTTCTCCATTTCACGAAGCTAGTACATCTCTTTGGAGGAGCAGGTGGATGTGGCTGTAACGTTCCACTGTTGGGGCTAAATGGATTTATTGTATGATTGTGACTTACACTTCTTTATATAACAAGAGCCAACACATTTTCATGCATATGTTATTATTGTAGTTGGACTGCTCTGGTTGCTTTAATGATATATGTTGTTTAACTTACATACTTGTGTATGAATTGACTCACATGCAATTATATGAATATTGTTGTTAATTTGTTGCATATGTTGTTGATGTTGTCACCATCCATGTCAACTTCTCTGTCGGACATCAGACAGACCTTTCACTTGAACCTCGCCATAACAACAGTCGCATTCGTCTCGAAATGATATGTGAGTGTTGTACGTGTTATCTTACCTTGTATGATGTGACTTCCGCATCCAAGTGGACTGCTCCGCCAGAATCTGTGCTTTTCCTTTATGTTGTGTGTTCCCAGTCGAGTTGGGACTAATCCGTTTCAACCTGGAACTCACCTTCACCTCCTTCCCCCTTCGACGTGTTGGAACCTCTCATACACCTTCATTTACTCACTGCATCACTCACACCCTTGCTACTGACAGAGTTATTCTACTTGCCTCTATGTGACATCGTGGTCAATTCATTACCTTATGACCCACTGCTGGGACTCCTACACCAAATGGTTTGAGGTCTAATTGGGACTTCTTACTGGGGAGATCCCCTTGACATGTTGGCAGGTCCAGCATCGTCAACATTTCTGGCGCTAGAAGGAGGGCCTGATCACAAGCTATGTCCTCTCATCCATTTTTGAACCTTTGCATATGTTTCATGGAGTCTGGCACTCTTCTTCCCCCAAGGTGTTTTTCAAATAGTGAAGATGTCTCCATCTCGGGAAATATTTTTGATCTCTTGTCCACTCACACGTATGATGGTGAAGGCGAAGTGGCTTGGCCTGAGCACTTATATAACTTTATTTTCATGATTTATGAGGAATATGAGTTTTCTGATGAACATGCTAGTTTGTTTCTTGCATACACACTTCGCAAATCTCCATTTCGTTGGGTGCTCAACCTACCAGCTGACACCATGCACTTATTTGAGCACTTACGTGATCTCATTGAAGACACATTCTATCATTTTGATCCAAACAATCTTGACTGGAAACTATTACAACAACGGAGGGCTCCACATGAATCCGTTATTTATTTTTGGCAGGACTTCTGTGACTTGCAGTTTGAAGCTTCGAAGAGCTAGATGAAATATTCTTGACTTTGGGACCAGTTCAAGTATTTCCTTAAGAAATCTGCCCATCCCAAGAGGAAGCTTGATATAAATCCTCACTCAACATTCTTCATTGATGGAACTGCGCAATCTCATGTGGGAGTGGGCATTGTCTCAACTGACTGTTTGCCTCCCTCTCATTCAACAGTGCCACCACTACCCAGTGATGTTGAGGATCATGCTCACACACCTATTTATCCTTCACGCCCTCCCAAAATCACTCCACTTGATTTTCGCACACATTTGGTTGTGAGTCCTTCGAGTTCTCATCTGCATTCTTTTCTTCGACCTCTATCTTCACACTCAGGTGTTCCTCCAGATGATGATGTCTTGTGTTCATACATTCTGGACTCTCCACTTGTTGTGAATGCGGAACAACCCACTGACAGAGTCAGTGTTGCACAACCAACATGTGTTCTCATTCATGAAGAGTATGAGTGGGAGCTTGAACATCAACACTCGATGAAGGATGACTCCCTTTTGTCCGAGTCCCCTCCATTCTTTCCTAGCCTCTTTGGTGAACCTGCCATCCGTGATTTTGCATGTGTATATTCATCCACGGATACACCCATTGTTCATCACTCGTAGGACTCACCGGATGTTAGTCCATCATTCGACAATGGAGAGGATAAGTTACTCATTGAAAATCCACTTGATCCTTCATCTGTCTTTCCCGGAAACATAGAGGATGAGTTTGTTCACTTTTCATCTACCCCTTTGTGTGATTCATCCAACCATGAGGATGGCGACCAACATCCTGAATTTTTTGATTTTGGTTGTCGTGATCTCTTCACCTCATCATCTGATGACGATGTTGATTCACTCATTGTTAATTCATCTAAGCCATTGGTCTATGAAGATCCATTTGTCAACGAAGTCGAAACCCCATAGACCATCGAGGCACTTCAGCCCGAGCTGATGGTTATGTCAGCCCCTTGCTATCCTGAGGTTGGTTTCGCTTTCGACCAGGAAATTGTTCAAACACTCAAGGCTCCTCATCACTCATCTGTATGCACTCAAGATCAATCTAATGCTCATATCTTACTTCCTCCACTCGAACTACATGATCCCATTGCTCATGCTTTGCAGTCTTTCCTTGCAAGCACTTGTGCGTGATGCAAGTTAACTTTGTTTCTTTTGTTTGTTTGCATGTCATAGTCAAGAGTGTGCTTATGCTTCAAAGTTGCACGTAGTGTTACGCAACACCATGATAAGTCTGTAGATTGCCCATCATGCACGTGTACTAATTTATGTCCCGTGGGCACTTTGAATCATGGAGTGTTGTTGTCTTCATTGTTATATCTTTCTTTCTTGTTGGTTCGCACAACTGGGTTGCTCGTGGACCAAGCCTTCACCAACATGGGTCTACCAATGTGCCGGTGACTACATTGGAAGTATCACTTCATGTGATCAAGCCCATGTACTGTTAGTGTAGGAGTAAGAGTAATGTTTTCTTTTAGTTGTTTTCTTATAGGCTTTGTTTTCTTTTCTTTTTTTGCTTTCTTGTTTGTTTACTTGCTTCACTTTCATTTTTTCTTCTGCTCTTGCTTTGCTTTGCTTATTGTTAGTGTGTTCGCTTGTTTCATTCATAGGTTAGTTTTGCATGAAACCATGTATGACTCTTGAAGCGAGCTGGGTAAAGTAAGAGGGCTTCTACATCTATCACTACTTGGTTATCTGTCATCTTGCCTCTATATGATGAGCTTGTTACTTTTAGTCCATGATACGTTGAAGGAAAATACGTATTGTTTGAAGTAAACCTTGGTGTAAACACAATGCTTGCACACTAACTAGTGTCACCTTTTCTAGTCGATTGTTTTTCTTGGGTTAACCCTTGTCAGCTCAGACAAGTAGAGTAAGGTAAGGGGGAAAACCTTAACAGGCACGTCAAAGATACAATAAACTATTCTCTACTAGAATAACCTCTTCTTCTCTCAATCAGTTGGGATCCCTCTTCCACCTCTGAAATGACTAATTGTTATGCACAGTGAAAAATGAAAAAAATGAAAAGTCAAAAAATTCAAAATGAAAAATGAATAGGGAAAAGAACATAAAGGCTTCTTGCACAGGGAGGTGATGCAAATAACTCTGCCAGGGTTCTAACCAATCTTATTGGCAGCAGGGCCATGCTTGTGTTCCTATGGGACTCCATCGGGTTACTGTCCAGGCCTGCTGGAAGTTGGAGTAACACCAGAGATGAAACTAAGACTCTGATGACTATACTGCTTATGCACCTATATACCCCTAGACCCTAATTGAAACAATTGTGTTGCCTTGGCTTGGAATGTGTGTCAATCGACCAAGAATCTGGCAGATGCTACATGTTACATTCAAACTAGTGTGAAGCCAAGATGAGCTGAGAGATGAATAATACTTCCAGAGGTGTTATACTTTCTTTTCACAAACAAGGTCCATTCAGAGAGCTGGAGTTCTACTAGTGTGTCGCCAAGTGTTGTAGCAGCTACAACCACCCTCAAAAATTTTTCCTTAGCCTGTTTTGGAGCCTCCCTACCAACCTTACATAGAACTTTGTATTGGTTCATCAAGTACTCAAGCTTCAAGTGTTTTCCTTGCACAAAGGCAGCCTGTCGATCACAGTTGATCCATTCCCCTCACAGGTTGCTCACCTAGACTTGGTCCAGTTGGAGGCTGAGTAACTTCCACTTGAAAATTGCACATTTCTGGAGGGCAACCATCCTTCACTACAAGAATTGCTTAATCCTCTTTGACAACCTATTGGGCTCCAAGATTGTGCAATCCTGCCAGCCAACCCTCCCAACAAGATTTGAACAAATTTTCCCAGTAGCACGCTATTCATCCTAGGATTTGCACAAATCTGGGCATTAATCAGCTGCTCTGCCCAGAAATTGTGCAAATCTCTTGGTCAACTAGCCCATCTCCCAGCCAAAAATGTGCATTTTTCTCCAGTATTCAAGCAGTCTCTTACATGTGCAGCTGAGTTACCGGTTCCCTCTAGGATTGAGAAAAACAAACTTTCATGCATGGGTTGCTTCTCCCAAGGCAACATGCAAAGGCATCCCTTGTTTCAGGGATCTATGTTTAGCAGTTGGAGGTTACATGCAAGGAGCAATTCTGAAACCTCCCACTAAGTGTCACTTCCCCTAGATTCATGGCATGCGCATGACAACCTCAATGTCATAAAAAATCATCAATTGAACACTGCAGAGCTCATTCCTCACATCAACCTTGCAGCTCTAACATCCCACATCACATCGAGGAGCAATCGACACATTCAGCTCAGCTATTTTGGGGTAAGCCTGCTTCCCATGCCTCATGCTACATTTCTGTCACTTTTTGTGTTTTCACTTGTGGGAGTATTGTTTGCTTGATTTCTTTGAACGCTTGTTGTCGTTTACATATATACTAGCTTTTCCTAGCTCTTTTTCAGTTTTCATTGCTATCTCACTGTTGTTGCATGCATGAAACTATTTTGCACGGACGTTCGCCCAAACAGCGAACTACCTCACCCACATGCATGTTGATATGTTTGTTGAATCTTTCATTCATGTTTTGTATGCATTGTTAATCACTTCTGCTATCACTTAGCGTCGACATGCATTCATTGACTTACTTGCTTTCAGTTACTCATCGGCGAGTCGGGCCAACCTTGGCCTGGGCTCTTCCTTCACCAAGGCTACATTACATAATTTGGGAAAGGAAGGCTCACCTTCCTCTCCAGATTTATGCATTCCTACCCAACACTAGCCTCTAGGACCGTTTTGCACATTTCTGGAGGACAATGGCTGCTTGGCCCAAGGAATTGCACAAATATGTCCCTAGACCAATAGTCCTTCCCAACTAGAATTGTGTATTACACAATCCCAGTAGATAATATCTAGACTGGACTGTACATTGCATAGTTCCAGAAGTCAGTCAGTCTCCCAGCAGCCCAGACTGTGCCTTATGCAGTCTTAGTAGTCAGTCTCCCAACCTCTTGGCCAAAATTGGACAACCTTCATGATCATGCACCCAGGTATGTTGCAAGTCAGTTCTCATGCTCATTTTGGTTTTTGCCTGATAGATTTGTTGCCATGAGTGTTGCCATGTCTCCAGGTATCCCAAGTGTTCATCCGCCTCTTAGTAGTACAGGTATAATGGTTTCTAGGAGAGCAGAGACGAAGACATCATTCAAAGGACACTTGGGGATGCAGTCGATCAAGTGTCCATGGACTTGCCTACCCACGAAGACCTAAAGTTGTTCGTAGACAAGGACATCAACATATGTTAGTAGAAGAATCACAACAAGCATCATCATGAACAACAGCTGAAGACAACATACCAAATGCAACGAATGCAAGAGGAGGGTTGTTGACAACATGAAGGTGGAATAAGGTTTGCAAGCTCAAGCAGGTCCATTGAAGATGAAAGCAACTTTGGAGACTCTGGCTATGAAGTGATGATGCGACATGAATATTGCGCTAAGGCAGAAGATGGAACAAAGAAGGATTTTCATGTGATGAAGTAGCAACTTAGGAAGAACATGAAGCTACACAGATAGACGAATGAGTTGCAACAGGAACATGAATAAAAGTGGGCATAACATGCAATCACAGATGAAATTGCGCTCGTATGAGCTAAGGATCCATCCCAACAGCTAACACAATGCATACATGGTGAGCAATGTTGTTGATCACATGCAAGGGATTCAGAAGCATGCATGTCGTTGAGCACACACATGTAATCCAACCCATTCAACACATTCATCATGGCAAAGACAAGAAGCAAGTCCCACTGGGGCTGAACATGTGCTTTGGTACGTTGATGCACATGACCAACAACACACACTTGAAGACCAGCACGGATGTTATGCATCAGTGTGTTGCCGGTTCAGCTGTACCCAAGAAGACCATGCACATGTTAGCACACGAGTTGGATGAAGGGTTGAACCAATGCACCGGTTGCAATGGAGTCAGAGTTCACTTCAGCAAGATGTCACCATGAGGTGCATGCACACCATCAAGGACAACCAAGCTTGGCATCAGTTCACCACCTTCACCATCTCAAGCATGTCAAAGAGTTGGTCTCATCACAATGGACCGAGTGTTAGTGATGTCTTGTAAGGCTCGCTCAAGCCATGTTGTCTCACATGAGTAGATGTGCATTGTAATGTTGAGTCATGTCAAGTGTAAGTCAAGTGTCGATGGTTGGATGTAACAGTCATAGAGTAGGTGAAGAGTCACAAGGGTAGTTGAACTATCACAAAGGGGAATGTCAAGGGTCACCCCACCCTTTGCTATAAATAGTCCCTCATAACTCATTGTATAGGCTTTTGGTCATCCAAGCTTCTATTAAGACTATCTTGAAGAAGATTTGGATAGTATTGTAACACACCTTGGCTCCTCCACTACACAAAGCTAGTACATACATCTCTTTGGAGGAGAAGGCAGATGTGGTTGTAACATTCCATTGTTGGGGCTAACAAGTTTACATGGATGTATTGTATGATTGTGACTTACAATTCCTTATATAATAAGTGCCAACACATTTTCATGCATATGTTGTTATTGTAGTTAGAGTGCTCCTGTTGCTTTAATGATATATGTTGTTTAACTTAAGTGCTTGAAATTATATGAATCTTGTTGTTAATGTGTTGCATATGTTGTTAATGTTGTCACCGTCTATGTTGACTGCTCTGCCGAACATCAGATAAAACTTTCACTTGAACCTTGTCATAACAACCATCACACTCATCTCGGTCTGATCCGTGAGTGTTGTACATTTTATCTTACCTTGTATGATGTGACTACCGCATCCAAGTGGACTGCTCCGTCGGAAGTTGTGCATGTCCTTTGTGTTGTGTGTTCCTAGCCAAGTTGGGACTCATCCCTTTCAACCTAGAACTCACCTTCACCTCATTCCCCCTTCGAAGTGTTGGAACCTCTCATACACCTTCGTTGACTCACTGCATCAATCACACCTTTGCTGCTAACAGAGTTATTCTACTTGCCTCTGTGCGATATCGCGGTCAAGGCATTACCTTATGACTCATTGTTGGGCTCCTACACCAAGCGGTTTGAGGTCTAATTGGGACTTCTAGTGGGAGATTTATGATTATATTGAGTCTCTAGAGAAAATAGATGCGCTAGAAACATCATCTTTAAATCAATAATAAGTTTAGTTTAGTAAACCATTAGAACCTCTAGTGATAAATGTTTTAAAATAAGAAATTTTCGAGCTAGAGACACTAAATAGTTACATTCAAAGAGAGAATCAAACCCTAAAGGCACAGAGTGAAATCCAAATAGCTAATAGTGACAATCTCCTTTCAAAACTAAATCTATGGTATAAGAAAAACAAGAAGGTGAAGCAGAAAAACAGAGCTCTACAAAGACAAGTCATAAACCTAAAGTACAAGATTCTCATGACAAAGCCAAGGATGGTAGTGGTTGAAAAGAAAGGGAAACAAATGAAGTTGGATGTACTTGCAGAGGTCTAAAAATTAATGCAGTAATTAAACAGGAGACATCAATTTTTTGTTTTGCATGATGACATGCACAGACGTCAACATGGGGTAATGTAGAGTCTCATGACTGTTTTGTTTTTGACACCATTTCCATCCATTTTTCCTCTTTTCATCATTGCTATCAAGTTATATAAATAGTAAACTATATATTTTTTCATGGTAAGGTACTTAGATGTCTTATTTTTCATATTTATTAATGTGCATTATTATTACGTTAAAAGGTTGTAATAGCTATAGAATTTACATGATTCTGCAGTTGTTTCATGATTCCACAACTATCTCCATGGTTTTTCGGATTCCAATAAGACAACCAAGCAAAGAAGAACATGGGAAAATGGGAATTGATCTCCTTATGGATCTCCTCCTATTCTCTTGAGCCAAATCATCAAGAGAATTGCCTAGTGGCGCAGTCAAAGAAGAAGGTCAATACGTGGGTAAAGGAGCAACGAGAGTTCAGATTGATCATGACTCTCTGATGTACTTTCCAAATAGAAAATCATTGAGAAACGTTGTTACTTCGTTATAGATTAGAATTCAGATTAGGATTGTGTTTTAAGTTTTTAAGGCATAAAAGTCTCAATCTATTGAGCATGAATTCTATATATATATATATATATATATATATAACTTTGTAAATAAAAAGCAGGGACACATATGTAATCTTTAATTAACAGTTTGAAGTTCTACAACTCTGTTCTTTTTAAATTGAAGAAATATTCTCGTCAATCTCATGCACAGTTTGTTGTTGAATTAGAGTCTTAAAACCTGTTGTTTTGTGGAGGGCTCTTGCAGACAATCGAGGTTCAATATTTTATTTTTAGCTCAGTTCATTTCGTTTTTGTTATTTCCATAATTACATTTTCATAGCTTTAGTTTCTTTGTAGTTATTTATTTACAGTCTTTCGTTTGTTGTCTACCAATTTCAATCATTTGTATGATTTCTAAAATAGAACTATGTATATAATCCTCTTCTTCTCATAGGAAAAATGTTTGATCAGATCACATTCCTTCTATTTTTGCTTTATTATTTCAAGTAGAATTGTTAATTGCAGTGTGTGTATTTCTTAACATAGATTTCTTTATAAATTTATTCTTGAATATAAGTGATTCTTATTTTTAGAGCATAAATAATTATCTTTTTAGAAAATAAGTAGTTTATTCATAGATTTTAGAATAACCTTCTTTTTAGTTCTTTTCAAAAATACAACTTATCTTAAAGAAGTTTTTATAGAATTTACAAAGTAGTTTTTGCTTTTCCATCACTTTGCATATTAATTCTTTTGAAAGTAACATTAGTGAGTTAAATAGGATCAAGATAGCTTGTCTTACTTTTCTTTTCAAGAATTCATTGTAGGATTTAGTTGTAAATATTCATGTTCATTAGGAACATAGGAATAAATAAAATCCTTAAAACAAACACAATTATCATCTTAGTCAACTCAAAAAGGCTTATAGCATATATAGTGCACTTTCACTTTACAAGTTTACCAACTCTGATCGATAATTTATGTAAGCACTTTAAGAACATTAAATTGACTACACAATGTCGATTGCACTAGTGTTGTCACACATTATTGGAATGGGATTAGGAAACTCTACCTATATATCCCTTAAGGATTTATTCATCCATAGAATCTTTGTACAACAAGTCACAACAACAATATATTTTGCTTCAATAGTCGATAGAGAGATGGAGCCCTGCTTCTTGATAACCCATGATACCAAGTAGTCACCCAAAAAGAAAGCTACACTAGAATTACTCTTCCTGTCATCTAGACTTCCAACCCAATCCGCATCTGTTTAGCCCTTCCGATTGAATTATTTACTCTTGGGATCCCACAACCCATATTTTGTTGTATCTTGAAGATATTATAAAATCCTCTTAACAACCACCACATGACTTTCTCATGGAAAAGCCTGAAATCTTGCTACAATTCCCACTGCTTGCATGATATCTGACCTTGAAGCTGCTAGATATAGTAAGCTTCCTATCATAAATCTGTATTCAACCTAACTTACCTATGGAATTACATCTTCCTTGCACAATTTACAACCTATAGTAATGGGTGTGCTGGCAGGTTTGCAGTCCTCCATTCCAAATGTCTTCAAAGTTTCCTTGAGATATTTGGATTGAGGTATAAAAACTCCTCATGGGTACTGAGTAATTTGTAGACCTAAGAAGAAGGAAAACCCACCAATAATGGACATTTCAAACTTAGCTTGCATACAATTTTCAAGTTGATGCCCCAAGTTCTCCAAATCGTTTCCAAATATGATGTCATCCACATACACAACCACTATCTATAGATTATCGTCTTCATATTTTTACATAGAGATTATTGTCAACCGAGCCTTTCTTAAAACCTTGTTGCTAGATATACTTATCCATCCTTTCATACTAGGCTCTAAGGGGCTATTTCAAACCATACAGTGCCTTCTTTAATTTTCATACAAGCCCTTCATTAGAGGAGAGAAAAAAACTTCAGGTTGCTTAATGTAAACTTCCTCTAATCGTGGAAATTTCAAACTCAGTTTGCATACAATTTGCAAGCTGATGCCCCAAGTTATCCACATCACTGCCAAATATGATTTCATCCACATACAAAACCACTATCTGTAGGTGATCATCTTCAAAATTTTACATAGAGATTGTTGTCAACTGAGCCTTTCTTAAAACCTTGTTGCTAGAGATACTTATCCAACCTTTCATACGAAGCTCTAAGGGCTTGTTTCAAACCATACAAAGCCTTCTTTAATTTTCATACAAGCCCCATCAAAAGAGAGCAGAAAACCTTCAGGTTGCTCAATGTAAACTTCCTCTTCTAAGTCTCCACTGAGAAAGGAAGACTTTACATCCATCTGATAAACTTTGATGTTCTTGTCAATGGAAAGAGCAAGGAAGATTCTTATGGCTTCTAGTCGGGCTACTGGTGCAAAGGTTTCTTCAAAGTCTACCCCTTCTATCTACACATGCGCTTTTCAAGCCAACCAAGATTTGCTCCTGATTACTTGACCTTTTTCATTCAGCTTTTTCTTGAAAACCCACTTGGTCCCAATAAAATTTTTCTCTTTTGGTCTTGGGAAAAACTCCCATGTGTCATTATTTTCAATTTGGTCTATCTCTCCATTCATGTGTTTCACCAAGAACTCATCTTCACTTGCTTGATAGAGGTTTTTGGGTTCTATTTGTGATAGTAGATCCAAATTTACATGATTTGTATTTTCCACAGGTCTCCTTCTGGTCTAGACACCCTTTCTTTGATCTCCAAGAATCTGACTCTTAGGATGTTCCTTTTGCACATAACTAGAAGGTGTTTTTGGCCTTGAAGATGTGCTTGCTTCCTCAACTTCATTGTCTCAATTTGTTTCATTCAAATATGTGTCCCTCAACTCTGATCTGTTTTCATCATTTGAGTCCAAGTTACTTTTAGAGGGTTGACGTTGTGAGCCTACTTCATCAAACACTATGTCAATGAAGCCTTCTATCTTACTTTTCCTCTTGTTGTAGAATCTATACCCTTTGCTTCGAATACTATATCCAAGAAATATTCCTTAATCACCGCGTGATTCAAGCTTCTGAAGGTTCTTTTCATTTCTTTTAATGAAGCACTTTCTCGCAAACAGCTTGAGGTGTTTAAATGATCCAGATCTACCCTTCCATAACTCATATGGAGTTTTTTCATTGTCAGACTTGAGATGTGTTCTGTTTGACAAGTATACTGGTACCTAAGTTGCTTCTCCCCAAAAGTGATGAGCCACTCCTGCTTCATCTAACACCGCTCTAGCCATTTTCTGAATTTCTCGGCTCTTCCTCTCCATAACTCCATTTTGCTGAGGAGTTCTGGCCATTGAGAACTGCCTTCTAATACCTTTCTCTTCATATAATTATTCAAACTCTTTTGAGGTGAAATCTCCCCCTCAGTTTGATCTCAAGCATTTTATCTTCAAATATTAAACTTCTTGAAATGCTCAAATGCTTCTGACTTTTATTTTAGGAGGAGAATCCAAGTAGCACTCATGCAATCATCAATGAACAATAGGAAGTACCTTTCTCCTTTTGATGTTTTTGTTTTTGTGGGGCCACAATTATATGTGTGAATAAGCTCCAGAGGTCTAGATGAGGAGAATTCTTTCGTTTTGAAATGAGTCCTAGCCTACTTGTCAAAATGGCATGACTTGCAGATGGTGTTATCAGGCCTTGACAATCTAGGTAATCCTTTTACCGTGCCTATCTTGATTATCCTTATCAAGTTATCAAAATTCATGTGTCTGAGCCTCTTGTTCCATAGTCGTGCTTCGCTATTTTTTCTTAAGTAATAGTTGACCCTTGAGTCATCAAACACATAAATGTTATTGTTAGTCCTGATTGTTGATCCAATATATTTTTTCTTATAGATGCATCAGAACTACATATAACAAAGAACTTAAAAACCATGGAACATAAGCATATAAAATGAAGATAAAAGAGACATAATCACACATGAGATCAAGACAAAGAGATTTGATTACGGAGTTCTTCCAATTTGGACTACATCTCCGAGCCCTACTTAATAGTGGGAAGCCTTCATTCATTAAATGGCATGGAAAGAGAGAAGTACAAGCATATTTTTGCATAAACATCCTTCTCTAATCTGGAAGATAAATGGTAAATGGAGAGCCCATAATTGGAAATATATAGTACCACTAACTTACTAGCAAAAAATGGTGTGAAAATGCCTATCCAAACACCCAATTTGGATAATCGGGCCTTCTACACCTCTCGGAACCTTCTGATTGTGAGGAAAGGTTTTAGCAACCTACCAGGAGTAGGTGCCACTGCTCTGCTCCACAAATCTATGATGTTAACTACTCTCCCCCCCTTGCTAAGTAGATAACCCAATTTATATGCTAGTTTCATAGGATCCTTCATAATTCAGGAAGTTCTAACAACAGACCAAGTTAAGCAAGTGGACATTTACCAACAGAGATTCTCAAGTCCCTGAATAGTATGTGGAAACGGACTTACAAACATGGAGAAACTCTTTAACTGCATTTACCAATAATTTACCTTGCCTCGGCAGCTTTATCGGTGCTCATAATCCATCATCGTTTTCCAATCAATGATGAACGAAAACCCATACGGCAGGTGTTTTGCGATGCAGTGGACCAACCAGGATTATCAAATATAACATATAAAGTATCAAATCCAGGAACCCCATCGCAAATCGCAATTGGTGCCTTCCCTCGGTGGATATCAAAGTCCATATACCTGCAATAACAATGGACCCACTGGGGTTATGAAATACAAGGTATAAAATATCGGGTCCGAAGCCCATTGCAAATCGCAATCGGTGGAGGGTGGGTTATACCCCATTCGACTACTCCCATTGTGATCTATGATTGCAATTTTATTACATCACAACTAGCTCTACTAGGTATTGATTATTAACACTTGTTCCCCCCTGATCTGTGATATGTGATAAGGCAATCGCAACCAGGATCCTACCAAGGGCCAATTTTTAAACACTTTTCCTTTTTTCGATCGCGAAATGAAATTATTGCATTACAACTTGCCTAGGGTCAATTTTCCTTAAGACGCTTCTTCTCCTTGCTACGATATGCAATATACAGGACCAATGGAAGCCTTCCACTTAGCGCGTCCCCATTCGCTTAGACTTTTGCCATGTTATCTCCTCCTGCCACTTGGACAAGTCAAACTTGATCTTTGACTTTCTCTAACTTCTTCATATGAAATCGGATTTGAGTGTCGTTTACACAGATGGAATCAAGATGACAAGCACTTTGATCTTATTCTAAGTTTATCCAAATTCTGCCACTGAGTTTTGAGCCTTTTACTATGCAACTGGTACTTCTTTAAAGAACTGCCTGGATAATCCTCCAAGATCCTCCTGGATCAACTATCTTCCCCATTAGTTTACCATATTTTATATTCCAAATCTCACAATATTTAGATCAAAAGGTAACATCATATGTGTTGTCAGACAAATCTGGCTAACACTTAGCAGATTGTGTTTGATGCCTTCCACATACAACAGATTTTGTGCTTCTATCTTTTGATCAAGATTGACCACTACTTTTTCTTTGATTCTTGTTGGAGCATTGTTGCCAAAGGTGGCATTGCCTCCTCTGTCTTTTTCTTTTAGTGACATAAAATTTCTTGTCTCTAGTCATGTGTTTGGAACAATCACTGTCTACATACTATTTGTTTTCTTTATCATGCGCTGATAAGGCAAGCTCACATGGCATGCTCTTTTTGGTATTCTGTTTCCATCTTCTTTTATCGTTTTGTATGTGAGTCTATCTATCAGTTTGAGATTTAGACAGGTATTCAAACCCGCTTCTACACTGGCTGGCCTTGTGCCTGAAATTATTAAATTTAAGACATTCAACTTCACTTTATAGGGGAGTGAATGCATTTCAATTCCTAAAAGAGGAATCTTGTGACTTAGGAGTCTGGTGTGAATTAAACCTGAGATTTTCACCTCTTTAAACTTTGACACTTCTACAATTAATAGCTTTGCATCCAAATATATGAAACTTTTAGCAGTGACCATAAAATAAGTAGGCATGTCAATTGTCAAAAACATTATGAGGTTTAGCAAAGAAATACCTTGGTCAGTTATCTGTTTGACTCGTCCTCCATTGATGGTCTTCTCTTTGTGCAACTGCTCTTTTGTCTTCATGAACTCTCTCATGATGATTCCTCCTATGACTCTGTGATTCTTCAACTCCTTTGGACCTAAAGTTTATCTTCTTCTTCCTGATATAAGGTTATTGTTCCTTTGAGTACCCGAGTCTAGTTTTGATTCCTGAGGGCCTTTGACAACTCAAAATCTAGTTTAGTCTTCTAGTCCCTTCAACAAATCTCTCACTTAGACCCTTCTCGGTCTTTGATTTCTCAAGGCTAGATCTTAGAGAGACCACCTCTTCTTCAAGATACTCACAATTTTCTTCCCATTCTTGAATCATATCTTGAAGTACCTCTTCTTTTCATCTGGCTTCCTCCAGCTCAACCTTTAAAGATAGAAAATCATCTTTGTAGATTTTTGAGGTCGTTTCCCTTTTCAACTTGAGTAGCTGATGTTTCAGCTGCTTTTTCTCCTCTTCTATCTTCTAACAATTTCCTTGTTATCCTTTCATTAGAAGAGCTAGAATATCCTTGCTCTTGATATCCTCTTCAAGTTTTTATTTTTGATATGAAAACTCATTATATGAGTTATACATTTCTTCTTCTGCGTGTTGCAACTGTTCCTTCAATTGCTTGTTTTTCTTCTTTGCTTTCTTCAAATTATCAAGGGCACTGATGAGTTCTCCCTCAAGGTATACCACACCTTCCTATTCTTCCTCTTTAGAGTCCATAAGACCCTGTTGTCATGCGGAAAGAGTTATTTTTGCGGACAAAACTAACCTCCCTAGGAGTCTAAGACTCTCTAGTGACAAACAGAACAAGTAAGAGCAATCCTTCTCTAAATATACATTATCTTATGAGAAACCAAGTGTTTTTCGATCTTACCTTAGGTCCAACGCTTGTTGTAACAGCCTAGCTTTGTTGATCCTGATGAGCTCCTCCTTCACTTTGAAACCTGTATACACTAACAATCAAACGATTACATAACACCTGAATATTTCATAAAACAAAGCATATTCAACATATAGACCAAGGAGTATATGAAACAATTCATTGACAACAAATCATTGAGAAGAATGGACTTATTTGTATTAAGGAAACAAAAAAGAAACGATTACAACCTGAGCCTTGGTGTTGTGCAAGTTCCTCCCAGGGTCCAGCAAGAGTTTTCCTCTACTTTGACAAACTCACCCACTTCCAAATGAACTAGAAAGGATGGTAATCTCTCCTCACAAGTTTACAATGGAAGTCCCAATTCCAGCAGCATCTACCCTTTGGAATGTTCAACTTTCAACCTCCCCTCCCTTGGCCCAATGCCTGTATTTATAGTGTTCTAGAGGAAATTATTCAGTTCCAACATCAATGGGATACTCCCTCTTTTGGATGGGGTAGCTCCTCTCTTGATGGGATAAGTTCCTCTATCATAGGGATGCATGAACCATTTGGAGGCGCTCAATACATGTTAAACACTCTTCTAGAAAGCTCTAGAAGTGACCACAAGTAACTTTTTTAAGATGAAACTCGCGCCTTTTGACCTTTACAGGAGTACGCACCCATCCCTTGGCTTACAGAGCGTACAAGTACGCAAGCACAATGAGCTTGGGATGCGTACACGCAGGCAAGGTAGAGAGATCCTGCGTACCTAGAGATAAACATGTTTTTTAATGACTTTCTCTCTTTTTTGAAGTTTGACATGGAGAGCAGAGGTATAAGGCTTGACAAGGAGGATAATATGACTATTGATGGAGCCATATTAACTGCAGATAGTCATGGTGACAAATTTCAGTGTAACAAAGACTAACATCTGCAACCCACACACATAAATTCTATTGTATTTTGTATGGAATTTCTCATTCATTTTTAAATAGGGGAAAACTCCAACAAGTTGTATGTACCCTCTACTTGTACCTTATGAACCGAAGGTTCTAACTTCACACTATTGGCATGGATGAAAGTCACACCTTAGTATTGTGGACAATCTAAGGAAAGTTAGGGATTCGTACCTTGCAAAGGGTAAACGAACCGCTGGTTAGAACATGTCTAT